>CM061534.1:25363907-25427377 GCA_030545055.2 Neoaliturus tenellus
CATCTATCGTTACAGAAACTCAATATTAAAAGAGAATTTACGTTCAGTATGCAAGAACACTAAGTGAATATGGGTTATAGGTAAAATAAAAAAAAAAAATAACCATAACCGCATCACTGGTTCAAATTATTGTTACAGGAATTAGATATTAAAATGTTATGCAAGAGCAAAAGTGAAAAGAATTCAAAACTTTTATAAAATTAAAATAATTAGTTTAAATATGTGAAGTGTTGTAGAATCTCCAAAATAGCATTACTAGTTGAATTATTTTTACGGAAATTTAATATTAGAATAATTATTTTTCTTTGGTACATTAGGGCAAATGCTAAAAGAATTAAAATATTTAGTCTCAATATGTGTTACGTTAATGTGAAGTGAGTAATACATCGAGCTGGTTCGTCTGGTTTTAAAAAAATGATATGCAATGCCAAAATGTAAAAACTTAAATTAAATTTAAATATTTAGTTTAAATATGTGTAATGTTGTAGAATTTCCAAAACTGCATTACTAGTTGAATTATTTTTACGGAAATTAAATAATAGAATAATTATTTTTCTTTGGTACAGGAGGGCAAATGTTAAAATATTTAGTCTCAATATGTGTTACGTTAATGTGAAGTGAGTAATAAAAACTATGATAATTTCACTTTCTTGGCTAAGATGAAACAACTAAAAACAAAATAAAAGGAAAAACTAAATTTATTTATAACTAGTTATTGTAAATAATGAGTAATACTTACAATTGAATAGAAATATATCCAATCACTAACACAGGCACAATCACGGACACTGGCACTGGTAGTCGGGAGCGATGCGCTGAGACGACCGAACTGTGTGAGGAGCGGCAGTGAACTGGCGTAAAGATGGCGGCTATGGAAGGGACGCGATGCCAGTGATGGGAAATAGTAGACGCGCTATTGTGTAACTCGACAGATGGTGAGCGGTCGTTCCCACGCAGGGGTGAGGTTTATTGTCTTCGGCTCCCCTATCTGTGGAATGTCGCACCTGGCTGAGGGTCGGGTTGCAACACCGCAGGTAGTCCTCGGGGGGGGGGGGGGGGGGGGGGGGGCTCGCCGGGAGCTCCTCGGGGGGGGGGGGGTCAGCCACTTGGGTGGTCGGTGCCAAACCCGTTTTGGTGTGAACAAAGGCGGGCGCCAGGTGTTGTCCCCACTCCTCGCTCCCTTCCACCCGCCGTCGATCCACTCTCATTCACAGCCATCATGTCGTCCTTGTTGGAAGTGTCTTATGATGACGCGCTCGTCGCCGTGGCCGAGGAGGTTGAGCGAGCCGTTATAGAGGAGGACGCCCTCCTCATCGCAGCTGCAGAGGAGGCGGAGGCAGCGGATGCGGTGGCAGCAGCGGAGGCGGCAGCGGAGGCGGCGGCGGCGGAGGCGGCGGCCATGGTAGCCATGGCGGAGGCGACGGCGGAGGCTGCGTTAAAGAATGGGACCCTCCACGAGCTGGAAGAAACCCAGCGTCAGATGGAAGAACTATTCGACGCGACCTACTGCGCCCAGCCGCAATCGCCGGAGCAGTGGGCCGACTATTATAGTCTGTCGGCCCAGCTCACTGCTATGGAGGCCGCCATCGCCGCGAGGAAAACCAACTAATTAATAAATGTTTTTCCTCTTCCTCCCTTAGTTTAGATTAGCTGTAGTTTTAGTCGTAATTGTACATAGATAATTGTAAATAGAAAAAAAAAAATTAATAAATAAAAATAAATAAAAAGAAAAAAAAGATAGAAATGAATAAATGTAATAGAAAAAAAAAAAACAAAAACTAATCTAAGTCAAGATGTTAACTATATAACACAGTGATCGTGTTATTTAGTTTTCATCTTGTAGACCACGCAGGGGTGTGGACGGTCTATTGTGCCGGCTCCCCTAGGTGTGGAATGTCGCACCTGGCCGAGGGTCGGGTTGCAACAACACCGCAGGTGGTCCTCGGGGGGGGGGGGGGGGGGCTCGCCGGGAGCTCTCGGGTGGGGGGGGGGGCTCGCCGGGAGCTCCTCGGGGGGGGGGGGGGCTCGCCGGGAGCTCCTCGGGGGGGGGGCTCCTCCTGCTCCTCCTGACAGTCTTCGGCCAAGGTACCCTACTGTCGGTGTTTCAAATAAAATATGTAAAATATCTAAAATGTATGATAACGAAGAGCCAATTACGAAATTAGATTGTTGGCTACAGGGTGATCAGGCAAAGGACAGCTTTGGTCTAAATTCCACGGGGCAGACTAATAAGCTTATACCGTTTAGTTGAGTGGTTTGGACATTGTGGTAGAGCTGGAATAATAGTTTAGCCTTTAATGTTGGGAGAACTCTAACAGGAAGAAAAATTAAATTTTGAAGATTTATACGAACAGTAATAGATTGCTAAATATTACAAACCATTTTCAATGTTATTCTTACACAGTCAACCAGAAAAAATTATAAATTAATTTATTTTTTATCCCTACATTAAATAGAAATTAAAAGGTTTTAAGAAACTTCAAATATGTATCCTAGAAGGACAAGAAGTTCATGATATTTATGAACTTTGGATCAAGTATTTAAAAACTTACATATCTTATTATTTTAAACAATCTGTCCTTATTTTTTGTATTTACATAAAAATGAGAGGATTTCCACTACCATCAGAACGTGAAAAGCTGTTTAAAACAAAACGTTATCAGTAAAAAAATAATCACTGCTATAACACAATTTACTCTGCGATTATGAATTTACATTCGACTGCATAAAATTATTCCTAAAATTGATCGGGTTTATAAAAAATACTTGCCGAAATATCTATTAAAAAAATGTTTTTTTTTTTATTTTATAGACAAAGAAAAGATATTTGTTTGTATGTTTAATTTTAATCAATGTTTATAAACCTCTTACAATAATGATAGTTCATAGATTAATATTTGCGAAACCTATAAAAATTTTAAACCATCAAGCTTTACGTTATTTTAGGATAATATGTTGAACATTAAAAATGCCCATCGCCGAGGGACATAAAAATATCCAGGAGTTTTTATTAAATTTTTTGTTTCTTTAGCATTTCATATTATAATAAAACATATTTCATCCTAGAAAACATATATCACTATGTAACTCTGAGGTATGCTTTATAAAATGTCTTTTAGTATTTTTTATAGACTACATAATATCTAAACTGATCTGTATTTCCAAGAATAAGTTTTTTTTTAACAGCAAATATTGTTTTAATTAGTTTTCAAACTCCATTTAAAACGAAATCAACAGAATTGCACAGTAGTAAGATAATGTTTGTGTTATAGCATATTAAGTAACTGTTAACAAAAATAATCATAAGGTTTTAAAAAAACTTAATCTTTATACATCGCTACACATCAGCTTTCATAATTCACTCTTGTGATATACGTTGACTAATAGCACGTTATGTTTCAAGCGTTAAGTATATTGCATGATGATTTACAACTCCGAGTGATAAAACTGCAATGCTCCAACAACCTGATTTATGTTGCTCTGAATGCTGGCAATTACAATGGAACAGGTCGATTCCACGCCAAGCTCGTACACCTAAACAATGGCGTATTATTATATTTGATTTTATTAAAAAAAAACTTATTTTAGGCAAAGAATAAAATAAATATTTATTTAAGGTATGAATAATAAATAGTAATATAATAATTGATTATTTATACGACTTATGTGAGGGACTACGTCAAATTCCTCAATAAAATATACGTTGTATTAGAAATGATCTTTTCTTTCGAGGTTTTTAAATTTACCTTAGTGATATTCTTGGAGCGAACTGAGGAAACCCAGAGGTATGAACGATTTTGAAGTTCATGGTAATATGTTTTACCAGCATATAATTCAACAAACATATTAATAGAGTGTATATTACATAAAGAATTTCTTTCAATAACTTACAAATGCAGTGGTGCAGTCAAAATATGAAGTATCCACCTTGAGCTGTCGAAAGAAAAAAATAATTTATTTCAGAAACTCGGGAAATAAACCAATTGCATATATAAAAACCAATATGTTAAAATGACAATATTGCAATATAAACCTCATGCTCAACTGCATTATTCATAGCGAAATATTACTGCAAATATTTTTAAAGGTATGCATACATGTAACATTTGATATTTGTGACCAACAAAAAGAAATTTGATACTGACTTAATTTGATAAGTCATAAAACTTACAGTGCAAAGTATTAAATATAATCGTCCTCAATAAGATTTTAAGTTAAAACAATTTCACCATAATTTCTGAGAAAATTTTAACTTTAGTGATTACCAGCTTAGGTAGTTCAGACCTTAAGATTTCCCCTTCATTATTTATACATATTAGAGCCATAACAAGGAAGCTCAGGAGGGTTTATAGTGTGGTGGCTTAGCGAAATGATCGTGACCTGATGGATTAAAGCCACAGACTTTGCACATTACTTCGATACCCTAAATACAAACAGTTTATGGGGGGGTGCCCGATTTTCAGGTCCGCCATCTTGAAATACGACGCCATCTTGGTTTTCATTACAGGAATTGAACTATTTATTGAAAATCGCCTAATATCACCCAAAAGGATACATTTACGCCATTTTGTAAATAATATGTTTTGTTCACAATTAAATTTACTATAAAATGAGATAAAAACCACTTCAATAACTTAAATAGTCTTGAAGATATAAACTGTCAAAGTTGAAAATTTGATATATTCCTCTACGCTACATGTAGTTTTTGCTATATATCACTCAAACGGTCAAGGGTACGTAATTGTTATAATAATATGTTTTATTCACTGTTAAATTTGCTACAAAATGAGGTAAAAATCTCTTAAGTAACTTAAATAGTTTTGAAGATACAAACTGTTAAAGTTATAAATTCTATTTATTCCTGTATGCAATATATTGATTTTTTGGAGTAAGATCAACTTAATTGTGTACTAAAAATGAAAGAAAAAAAACATGTTTGTGACGATAATAATGTATTTGCTAAATAGGATAAAATCACTATTACATTCTATATTAAAATAGCTACTTAAAATTAGAAAAAAATCTCTAGAAAATATAAGTACCGTCAGACAGTTCACACTTAGAGATTTTCCTAAACACAGTGACCTTTGCAATTACAAAGAGCGGTACAGACAAGATCTGCTTTTTTACAGAAACAACTTTTGGAGCAGAGGGGTTCAGCCTTACATCCACACTTTATCAGCTCTCTACAGTTTTTGCTTGCTTCTGGAAGGGTCATCCAAATCGGTTGCCAAGTTTCGCCGATACTTTTCCATCCGAATTTGGCCGGAGACGGGGCATTTTGGAGTGTTTTCAAACTATTCAGCCATATGCTCGACTGATAGATGCATCGATTTACATGCTGCAATAGTGCATCCCGTGTGGGTGGGAGATTATGCATCATCTTTACTTGTCCTCCTTGCACAAAAAGATCCTCTCTCAGCCTGTTTATACTGACAAGTTCGGTGGTTCCATTATACAGGACGCACGTAAATCGCTCGATAAGTTCAAATTCATTCAATTTCTCGTCTATAGTCTGAAAAGGATATTTTACGGGATACAGGAATCCTTCAGTAGCTGATGGACAGGCTTTCCATGTTCTCCAAGCAGTTTTCTTTCCTTTTCCAGCAAATTGAGATGTTGTGTCTGAGCCTGTAAATGCATGGAAAAAGGACAGTGCCTGCGACTTTTCTTCTCCAAGCTCTTGACAAATGGCATTGATTAAATAGTGTCGGAAGTGCTTCCCCTTCCCAAAAGCCACCCACAGTTGAAAATTAGGGTTGTACTCTAAAAGCTTGAAAAATATACTGATCAGTATTACAATTACATCTGTATCTACTGTGCTAATAAGGACGTAAGTTGCACCCTTTTGTAATGCATCCTGTATATGAAGACACATTCTCGTGTCGGCTTCTTCTTGGTCGGTTTCCGACATGCTTGTACTACTGGTTTTGGATATGACACGTTTCCCATGGGTAATGTACAACTCCTTACCATCTTGAACTTCATGAGCCGTGACTCCATCACTTAACAAACTAAATAGCTCAGTTTTGTTCTCAGAATTCTGGAGGAATGTAGCAAAGTTTTGAGGGAGTGTTGTTTCTTTGGTTACTTTTCTCCTTACTCCCGTTCCTCTCTTCATACGAGTAGTTTCTTTTAGACTATCTTTTTTGTAAGTGTCCCATACAACATCTATTCTTCGGCAGCCTTTAAGTTGTTTGTCTATCCATGGTATGAACACTGTATCACAATAGTCTCCAAAAGTACGTGCTTCATATCTAGGAAGTGCGTGTATAATGGAAGGTCCATCAAAGATTTTGACATCAAAAATTGGTATTGTATGATCTTTGACTGGAGATAGACAAGACAACAAATCTGACTTATCACTTGTTAGTCTTAAGTCTCCATGTTTGCTTATTGACGGTGGCCAAGGGTGGTTTTCATGAGCAAAAAATTCGGAAAGGTTGATGTCACGCACCTGACACGATATAAAGAGTTGAGCGAAAAGTCCATAGTCACTTTTTAGAACATACTTAAGATCAGAATTCCGTTTTTTTGAGCAACTTCCAGGTTTCTGAAATATTATTGTATGATTCTTTTTTAGGGGCTTGTTAATAGAAACTGTCCTATCTATGAGAACATCCTTTACATATGTTGAATATTGGTTTGTTGCCTTACTCTCCATTGCACGCATTTCACTTACCACATCCTTTCCAACACAGTCATGACTATAGATGTTGATTAGTTCGTCGCAGTCCAAGAAGGGGTTGAATTTTAATGTGATAGTCTCAATTAAATTGTTAACTTGAGCTTGGAATGTTCTTTGGGTAGAAAACCCTTGTTCATGACTTTTACCATCACAGTTGGATTGGTCTATGTCGTTTTCAAACTCGTTAAAAAGACGTATCAACTCAGGACCGGAAACCATCCATCTTTTTAGAGCATTCTGATTCTCCGTCAGACCAAATGCACCACCTGAAACCTTTACCATCTTGTTATTTTGTTCATGTGCTTGATCCAAAGGCATGCTTGAGAATTTCCTCTTCGTCTTGGGAAACGACCAGCAATTTAGAAACTGATCCTTGATGCAGTCTGGAATACACTTCATATCCCTTATGTGCACAGGAAGCCAACGAGCATAATTTGTGTGATCCAAAATGAAAAACCAAGGTGCAAGTTGTTCCATAACTTCAATGTAAAGTGGCAAGTTTCTCTCACGGTGTGAACGTACGAACATTAAAACTTTGATTTCTAATTCTAGGATAAGATTCCAGAACTCAAACGTTGGATTCTTCCCAATCATGTCGTTCTTCCATTGTGCAAAAGCATAATCATCACATGGTCCAGGCGAAGATTTAAATGCTTTGTCTTGAAGTGTTGCCAAGCTAAGAACTGTTACTTGGTGTGCATGTCTTGTCCTAGTAAGATGCGATGTTTTCAAGAAAGAGTTAGCAGTCCCAGGTGATGCTATTTTGGCTTCAGCAAGACACTCAACCCATCCTGAATCTTGAAGCAGATCACCGATCATGCTCCACAGAGCCATCTCAATATGAAGCCCTCCCATCATAACGACATATTTATTTTCACCATACATTTCTGGCCAACGCCACTGAACGTACTTGGCTAAAGCAAACAATGGTTGATCAACAGCCATGACTGGAACCTGGCTCGAATTGCAACTCTCAGTAACAGCTTTTATAACATCCATTCCGTGTTTTACCATAGCAATGCTGGCAGCTTTTTCTTCGAACAAAGGTAAAAGAGAAGTTATTCCAGGTGTTACTGTAATATCCGTTTGCCGAGATGCATGATAAGCACCCCAGGCTACTTGGTCATTTTTTTCTATCTTTTCTTTACTAAGAATGGGAATACTATGTTTTATCCACTGTAACTCTTCTTTCATAGCCAATTCATAATGGCCTTCCGTATTCGGCATTGGCATGTCTGGCACTTTCAAACTATTGGCATTGAAAGCAACAGCTGGAACTATACAGTAGTTATCCGGTAGTGTTGGCTTTGTGCTGCATTCCGCAGGTGGAACAACAATTTTAGGTCTGGCTACTCCAGGGTTCATAGTGCTTGGAAACTGAAAAACACTGATGCTTGTTCCATGAAATGACCCCAACGAAGTTGTTGAGGAAGGGTTATGGTCAATATTATCAAGAGCACCAACCGTAAATAGTTCCTTGCGAAGTTGAGTAGGACACACTAAATCATCATCTCTGTAACGTTGACAGGCAGCTGTTGTGAGCCAGTCCTCTACTTCCAACACCCTCTCGTAGCTTACACTAATCCCACGTTCATAAAGTAGTGTCACTAATGCCTTGCTTCTTGTGTGAGCATGAACATAAACCCCTAAATATAGGGGTAGTGGAGGTTCTGTAGCCTTGCTGTGGCGGACTTTTTCTGTGGATGCTGGCATTCTTACTTTGTGATTGAATACTATCAACTGGCTTATTGTAAGACTTGCTTTATTGATTACAACAGTGTTCTCTTTTATATTTGGGCCATATAACAGCATCGATATAAAAGATGTTAGGATTTCTGGTACCGACTGTTCTTCACAGTCTGACTCAAAAGTACCTGAAAATTTAGGAACGATTGTATTCAAAATTTCTTTCCGTAGAAATTTTGAAACCCGTGCCATTGCTAGAGTTTCTTGGTCATAATCATGTGATTGCAAAGCATCTTTGAGTAGTTTTTTAAGACCCTCATTAAAAACTAGCAGCACGTTTTTACCATTAGATTGCTCTTGACAGTGACCAACAAAGTGTTCCAGTAGCTTTTTCTTTAGTCTTGATTTGTTGATGACCTTTGGATAACCCATCACTTCAAGACGATTTACATATAAACTATGTAAATCCGAAAGTTTGAATATGTAATTCCCCTCTTCGACAGCGGATTCTATGTACGACAAAAGCTCGACGAACACACGAGAGTCCGTCATTTTCTCTTTACTACTATTAGATGACTTTGTATCTTTTTTTTCTCTCCATATCTCTATGGCGATTTTTAAAAGAGGTTAAACATGTATTGTGATATTTCGCTCCTATGGCTATCAAATCCCCACAAGAGATGCGTGTTAGGAGTTCTGCATCTTGCAAGTCTCGAGCCATATCTTTTAGAGTCTGGTCTAAAGCTAATGTTGAGCAATTATGCAGAGTGCCATCAGCTTTCAAACAGAATATGCATGTTTCACCAAAACTTCTGGTTGACAATCGAGTGGACTTACGGGCCTCCTCATTGGATTCATGTTTCCGTTTGTTGTTTATTCTCTCTTTTGTTCGATCCAATTTTGACTGTGAAAACTTAAGTCGACAGTGTTTATGCCATTTAGCCCTGTTCTCCAGTAAAGATTCAGCATTTCTACAACCAATAAACTCAACTGGCAAACATTGTAATCGTTCAAACTCTGCAACAGTTCGTAAAAACTGATCATAGCTTCTTTTTGCTTCGTCGGGTGGTCTGATGGCTGGAGATCTCAAGTCACCACCAGCAGTATGACATATGATACACTTTTCCCAGTCCATTACATTACATTAATTCTATAACACACAATAGCATCCAAATACACTATTTACACTTTACCAAATACAAATACAGCTTTAAAACACTATTTAAACACACATTAAAAACAAGACTTTCCATCGTACAATAACACATAAAAACATTAACCTACTATTTAAACAATAACAGCTGTTTTGGACCCAATTGTTGTGACAAATTCAATTTAGGTCTACTTTTTACACATGTTCAAAATGTTCCAGTAAATTATGCCACTGGGGTGACAGTTGGTGATTTTTAAATGTAATTCCGAAATAAATAACATCCCAAACTTGAAAATGATTGATTATACAAAGTAGCTTATTGATGCGATAAAATGGCAATGTAAAAAAATCGTAGTAAGTTTAATTCCAAATAAAACACATTGTTATGACTTATGATGTAATTGTTCATTTGGGTATACTTAAAAAATATACTTAAAAAAAAAAACATATTGTATGGCCTGTTTTAGCCAATACAGAATTGTTGTCACAAACATAGTTTATTTTCCATTTTTAGCATGTATTTGATTTTAAATATACTTCACAAAATGAATGTCGGTGTGTCTTAAAAGTCCGAACCCCCCTTTGTGTTACCTGCACATATTGCGTTAGAAGAATGCAACATCACACATCAATACTGGACCTAAAATAGTACTTTCCAAAGTACTTCTTGACTTTTTCCTCCCAAGGGGGGTCGGCCCACAAGGAGTAAGTTGAAAATCCTAAATAAAAGCATAGGGCATGATGCGTATCAAATTAAAAGGATTTACTAGTAGAACTCGTTTCCACAAACCGCACTTTAAAAGGACAAGTGGGTCAAAACTTATACTATTTTATAGTTTTGCTTATGGAGTTTTCATGCAAACTTTGTCTGGCAGCCATTTATGACTGGATCGTTCTTTTGAACTCCAGATGGCGTTGACGTGTTTTACTGATTAAGACCTTTAATTTGATACGCATCATGACCTATGCTTTTATTTAGGATTTTCAACTTACTCCTTGTGGGCCGACCCCCTTTGGGGGAAAAAGTCAAGAAGACCTTTGGAAAGTACTGTTTTAAGTCCAGTATTGATGTGTGAAGTGTGAAGTTGCAGTCTCCTAATGCAATACGTGCAGGTTAAACAAATGGTCATGACTTAAGACACACGGACCTATTGCATACAGGAAAAAAATAGAATTTATAACTTAACAGTTTGTAACTTCAAAACTATTTAAGTTACTTAAGAGATTTTTACCTCATTTTGTAGCAAATTTAACAGTGAATAAAACATATTATTATAACAATTACGTACCCTTGACCGTTTGAGTGATATATAGCAAAAACTACATGTAGCGTAGAGGAATATATCAAATTTTCAACTTTGACAGTTTATATCTTCAAGACTATTTAAGTTATTGAAGTGGTTTTTATCTCATTTTATAGTAAATTTAATTGTGAACAAAACATATTATTTACAAAATGGCGTAAATGTATCCTTTTGGGTGATATTAGGCGATTTTCAATAAATAGTTCAATTCCTGTAATGAAAACCAAGATGGCGTCGTATTTCAAGATGGCGGACCTGAAAATCGGGCACCCCCCCATAAACTGTTTGTATTTAGGGTATGGAAGAAATGTGCAAAAGCTGCAGCTTTAATCCATCAGGTCACGATCCTTGCTGATATTGTCTGTAAGCCACCTCACTATTAGCAGGTATAAGCCTCGTCGCTTAGTTAAGGCGATAGGGCGGGAACAGCTGTTGTTGAATCCTACAATAGTTACAATCGGATTATGAAGCCTTGTTACTCGCGGTTTAAACAAACACGTTTGCAGGGAAGCGGCTTACAACAAAGGACAACGTATTATACCACATCTTGATTATAAAGCAGGTTTAAAATTAAAGTTAAACTCTAAATATCACTCTACGGACCGAAACAAACAAAGAATGTAATTACATTTTATAATCCTCGCTCGCGTTTTGTCAGTTTTCCGCAAATTTTTTTAGTTCGTGTAATAATATATACATTTTTAACTTTATTTATGTTTTAAGCATTTAAATAAATAATATTTTATTTAAATTAAATATTATTGTTTTTATTCAAAATAAAAATAGAAAGTAATCATATTCTTCTTTTACTTAATTTCTAGCTTTGAAATTGCACAATTTGATGTGTGTTCTTAAATAGTTAAGATTACTCATGTCTTACATCTACATATGTAAAAATCCACATACACAATGTGTACTGCACACTGTACAATACTTATTTATAATATATACAGATCATATACAGTGCATTCATTTATTATAAGTATCTGTCTTAAGTATCTGAGCACCTTTGATTGAAATCATATAAAATTTGAAAAAGAAAGATTCGTATATAATTCGTCTAGTTATGGGTAATGTTTTCGAATTTTAGTTAAATATTAGCAAAACCACAAATCGTCTAAAAATACCAATAAAATAACAAAACACCAACTAGAATTTTTTTATAAATGTTATAAACTAGAGTACTTTAATCATACATCCCTGAAGTAGCGTATGAATACACATAATACTAAATAGATAGACACTTACGTGTTCAGCCCAAAATGTCACAGTTTATGGTTCAAGCAGAACTGGTTTCGTGTCAATTTCGACACATCTTCAGCTGCATTTCATTTTTCAGTTAAAACATAATCCCATCTTGTGGTTGTCAAAAGGTTTAAAAAATGTCTTCATTAGCCCATTATATGGTTGTCAAATAATTTAAAATATATACACAAAAACATAAAAATAAATAATCACAAACACATACACTACACTGATGGAGGACTAGACATGATAACACTTAAAAAGTTGTAGGCCTACTGCCCTACAGCTCTTTCCTGTTTGCTGAGGTCTGAGTCTTATCTCTATCTGGTATTTTGTTCACCAGAAAGAGCTGGAGGGCAGTAGGCCTACAACTTTTTAACTGTGATCATGTCTAGTCCTCCATCAGTGTGTTTGTAATTATTTATTTTTATGTTTTTGTGTATATATTTTAAATTATTTGACAACCATATAATGGGCTAATGAAGAAATTTTTTAAACCTTTTGACAACCACAAGATGGGCTTATGTTTTAACTGAAAAATGAAATGCAGCTGAAGATGTGTCGTAATTGACACGAAACCGGTTCTGCATGAACCATAAACTGTGACACTTTGGGCTGAACACGTAAGTTTCTATCTATTTAATATAATTAGGTGTCAGGCTGTTGTAAAAAATACACATAATACATTGAGTATGTCACAGAGTATCTAAGCTAATCTCCGTAATGTGTCATTCATTATGTTTATTTCATTTGTTAATTTTATCCAAACTTCTCTAAACACACTGTAAACTAGCGCAATAAAACTTAACCACTGACAAAATGTTTGATAAATTTGAAGAAGACTGTATTGATTCATGTAAAACATACAAAATTAAATAATTCATCCATAAAAGCAATGGCGCAATAAATATAGATTGTAATAACCGGTTTGAGATGTTCGTCATTCGTAATTCATATAACTAGATTTTCTGGTGGTTAAACGATAATTTAGCGGTGATGAACACTCCATGATCGAAGCCCGTAATCTAGTTGTATCTGATTACTACAGCCTGAGCTGCCGATCATCAGTTATTGCGAAATATATATTTTTTTTCATTTTGTAGAAGATAATAAAGATTTTCATTAAATTATCTAGGCATGAAAAACAAAATGATACTTTCAACTCAATTTGTATATTAATTATTATTGATTACTTTTACGAATACACCATATTAGTTATAACTTAGTATACCGGTTACTGTATATTAGTTTTATTGGTTATATTTGTTGTTGTCACATACTTTTTTGTTATTTAAATATGTCTCAGATTAAAACTCACTAGAACATTGTGATTATCTGAAAGTGTTTGAGTATTTTAAAAAGCAAATTATTATATTTTCGAAAATACAGTAAAATACCATTACAATTAATCATAAAGGAATCTTACTTCAAGGCGAAAACAACATTCTTATTATTTTTGTATGTACATGCTTACACTTTATCTATATTCTTATTTCTATAAGGGTTTCGTCTGTTACGTCCCTTTTTCTCTCGACCTACTGAACCGATTTTTAAGATTGAGGTGTCATTTTAAAGCTTGGGATATACCGCAGTGACGAATCGTAATTACAAAGGTCATATGGTTTCGGGCTTCGCTCCCCTTGCCTTTGACTTATTTCTAGAGGGCGCTTTAAAATGTTGACCAACTTTTTTTGCAAGTTCTTTAATGTGAATTGTAATTTAACGGCTGATTACCTTCAGATGAATTTTAAAAGCCAGATAGTAAACAAAAATAGATCTCTGTCACTTCATAATCAACATTCACGTACTGTAGGTGAGTTTCACACATACCGAATCACAAAATGCGCAATTTGCGCACGGGCCACCTCGTTATTATTTATAATTGAAAACCTTAAACAATAATATATTCAATATGTTGTATTAAATCATAAATACGAGGTGGCCCGTGCGCAAATTGCGCATTTTATGATTCTGTATGAGTAAAACTCACCTACAGTACGTGAATGTTGATTATGAAGTGACAGAGATCTATTTTTGTTTACTATCTGGCTTTTAAAATTCATCTGAAGGTAATCAGCTGTTAAATTACAATTCACATTTAAAAACTTACAATAAAATTTGGTCAACATTTTAAAGTGCCCTCTAGAAATAAATCAAAGGCGAGGGGGGTGAAGCCCGAAACAATATGACCTTTTTAATTACGATTCGTCACTGCGGTATATCCTAAGCTTTAAAATGACACCTCAATCTTAAAAATCGGTTCAGTAGGTCGAGAGAAAAAGGGGCGTAACAAACGAAACCCTTATAGAAATAAGAAGATAGATTTGTCAAATTTAATCATACTTTTAATAATGAGAATGATATCTGAATAAACTAAACAATTTTATAATCTTTGAGTGAACTAAGTTTGTAATACTACACACTGGTATGTTATTTTTCTAATATAATAGGGTGTTTTAATGTGAAACGTTTAAACAATTACATTATTGGATTGACATTAAGACTACCGAGGATTCAGTGGTTAGTTTATTTATACAATGTATATTAAAATATGAAACGACAAACGTGTTTAATTTTATTTGAACAATTTTGAACAATGTTCAATCTTCCTTACGAAAAAACAACAATCTTCCATGTACAACTTGACACATGAGGCTCATCACGTTGTGACAATCGTGGTTAATGGGTATGAGGGGATGTAGTGGTGGGGGGTGAGCGGAAGGGTGCTTTTGAAATATTGATGTCCACGGTGTATAGGCAGCGTTTAGCTTAGTTAATAGCCTGTTATGGGCCATCAGCTTTAATACTTTAGGTCTTCAGGGGCCGCAGTATAGCCCAATTACCAAACCAACATGAAAAAGATATAAAAGCAGTTTGTGACAAAATATTAAATCAACGATGAAATTTAAAATATGTGTTTAAAAAGGGCTAAAAAAGAACATAATTATTACCAAGAAATTTATTCCAATATATTGCATTGTTCTTACCTTTCAAATCTGCATAAAATTGTACAATATATTTTAAAATTTGTAATTCTTATCTATTTTTCTCAAATTTATATAATAATAACAAGTTTTGTCTATAAATTAATTTTTATTTTCGATTAAGTTTATACGTGTTATTAAAAATAAGTTTTCATAATACAATTGTGATAAACGTTATTTTCGGAATGGTTAGTTTATTTTTATTTTTATAACAGCTGGATATAGTTCAAATACAAGATAAACAAATAACAACGTAAGAGGGGGTATATAGGTTAAAATGTATTAATTTTTATCCAAACTAACTAACTTTTATCGTAACTCTTCCGAAAGTGGTGTATCGGTGCTCGATCGAATTCAAGTACTCGGCTTCCCCTCGTACTTGAAACTCGATCTTGCACCGATAACGACCACTTTCCGGACTAGTGACGAAATATACTATTTTGCGTCCAAACGGTTCATTGTAATTTTTTAAGTTACAAGAGCTTTTCTGTTACAGTATGATATCGTATAAATGGTACCTCAATGCTGCAGTTATAATCTTGCATCCATGTGAAGAGTTTTTCGGTCGGCTTCCAAATTTTACAGTGTTTGTAGAAATGTACCCATCTATAGTTTGGACGGGCCCCAATAATGCATTTCCAATCTTGTGTCCAAATGAATTGTTCTGTCGGCTCCCCAAATTTTACAGTCTCTGTAGATATGTACCAATCTACAGTTTGGACGGGCCCTATTAATGCATTTGTAATCTTGTGTCCAAATGAATTGTTCTGTCCGCTTCCCAAATTTCACAATGTCTTTAGTTATGTAGGTATTCATTTGCAGTTTATAGGGGGGCCATTCAATATTGAAATTAGACCACATAAATAAATTTATATTGAAAAATTTATCATAAATTTTACAAAAAAAAAAAAAAAATAAAAAAAATTCTGATATTTTTGTAAAATTTTCATAACAACCAAAATATTTAAATTTTATTGTTAATTTTATTTTTTATTTTTTAAGATTTGTGTGATTTTTATAGATCCTGAAACTTACCTACTTATTCATGTTATGTTTGAATATCCCATAGGGCGTATCCCCCAAAAAAGTGTTATCCTGCCCCCTCACAACACCGAAAAAGTTGGCGTTCGGCGAGTTATTCCTTAACTGTATTATGTACGCTATTATACTTCTTTTAGAGAACTAATTTACTTAATTTAATAGTACCAGGGAGACCAAGCTTAAGCTATGTAAAATTATTACTTTTGTTCCCACACAAAGCTCGTTCGCTTCGCTCACTCGCCAAGCCAACGGGTGTTGAACTTTGGTATAATTGTCTTAAAGTACAGGTTAAAGATATAACACATTGGTTTGTATCTACAGTTATCAGCTGATTTTTGTTCAATTAATAAAATCTCCATAAGGATAACATGGGATCTTAGAAGTGCTCTAGCGCAAAAACCAGATTTTTCCTAGCTATAGGACCAGCTCCAATCGATTTCTGGTGGCCAAAACCCCCATATTCAATCAAAAATAAAAAATCCTTGGAGCGAAAAAAAAACTTTGCCCGTACAAACAGAGTTTGTTTTAGAGTATGACGTAGCCTATTTAGAGAAACATTTTAATACGTTACAGACTAGATCTATTTTTACTCAACTTCCTAAGATGTTAAAATAAATAATAGTGACTAAATTATTTTTTTCCTGGAGGAATCATTGTGTCAATCCATTAAATATCTCTCAGTTCAGACGGTTTCATTAAAATTTTTTACTTAGTTTAAAATAATTTGATAATTATAGAACCTTTTATGGCCGAATATAGAAAATTGGCAAAAACACAAAAGGGTAGGGACACTAGGACTGAAATTATATGTAGTATGTTACTACTGAAGCCTTTATAGAAATATTTTACAAATAAGCCAAAACCATTGTAAAATGTATATTATTTAATATTAAAGTATTAAAAAAAGATACTAAAAAAGTACTAAAGTAAACGATCCTTTGATTTATTGTAGTTACAAATATATGTTTGTAATGACACTATTCAATCGTACACTATCTAATGAATAAAGAAGATTGAAATTTGAATTTGAAATGCTAGCAAATCAGGCAGCACATATGATTTAACTTCACTGGGTCTGAATCAATTGTCATTTGTGTTGAATTTTGACCAGGGGACGATCTCTAGTCTTCTTTAAAAACAAATAAATACTTTTTTATCATTCTGCACGAAATCAGCCGGTGTGTTGTTCTCTCAATAGTACCAACACTGATTCTTTTTTGACCTGGGACTGAAAAATCAGCTGAAGAATTTTGTAGGTCCTAGGACTGAAAAGTCAGCTGTTTGCTAAGTATATTATTATTGATTTATTATTTATTAACGATATATGTGGGGCCACCAATTGACCTACATGACACTAGGCCATTGGGCCATTTGTCCTACATTTTAAAATTAAATTATAATTATAAAATAAATAGACGAAACCATGTGTACGACCTGTCACTTGGCTGTTTATCAATTTGTCTGGTATCATAGTAAAACCAGTACCATATCATCATTACAATAAAAAGATGATTTATAATAAAAGCCCAACTCAAAAAGTATTTGATTTTTAAAGTTTTAAACTAAATTATTACTCAAACTTTGTTTATATGCTATAAAGTATTTTTAGTCTATTGCTTCAAACTAAACATCATTTTACATAAATAAAATTCACTTCACGAACTAAACTTGCTAATATGAAATTGATGTAGATGCCCTGAATTCCACACGAACTAACGGGTAGGAACATGTTTCAGCACTTCAAACTTGTGAGTAGTGCAGTTGGGACGTATAACGCTGTAATGGATACGTCACTTTGAATATCCGATATCTTATGAACCACCAACCAACGTTCTGCTTTGCATTGAGCTATACCATTTCATGATCCTCGTCTCTCACACAAATACATTGTGAAGCATTATCAAAATCAGTATTATACTTAATTTACTCATTTATAAACACTAACACATGACCTTTAAGTATAATTTGCAAAAGTCTAATTAATTTTTTCAAATATCTTTTTCGCTACACTACTGTGAAATCACCTGTTTTCGATAATGTTCATCACCTTTGAAAATCCATCTTTACATTGTTTACTAAGTGATGAAAGTGTTAAAAACAGAAAGAAATGTTTACTATTTTTTTTAGATTTAACTAATATAAACAAGTAAACCTTTGTTAATGTTTCTTAAACTGAAATGGAAGTATGGTTTAAACCTAGCCTAAAAAATTGTATTAGTTTTGAAATATTTTGTATTAAATAGATATTCCAATGTTTGTTTTTAATAAAAAAATATAGTCTTTGAAGTATAGCGGAAAGTATTGTTCAAAGCACGAACAAAAGTCTCATGTATATTCTCGACCATATTTAATGTACTCGATAAATCTCGCACTTCGAACATACTTTAGATACTTTATTTGAAACACCGACACGCTATGTGGTGTGTATTTTAAGGTGAGTATGACTGAAGGGGTGAGTGTGATGATTGTGATGGATCAGATGAGGTGTAGCTTTGTTACTGACAAATATCAGCTGTTTTATTTGTCAGGATCATTAATTAATAGCCCAACGACCAAAGGCAGCTGGGTCCAGTATCGAACCATCAAAAAGCACTAACTTTTCTCAGGATCGAACCGGCTACCTTCAGATTCAAAGGCGAGCTCTTTAACCACTCAGCTACCCAGCCATATGGTCTCGAACATGCAATGACCTACTACTCTTGTTGTGAAATATACTATAACATTTCTTAAAGTCTCTATGATTAACAAAGAAAACTTAAATTATGTTATCACAAATTTAATTTTTATTTTTTATTTATACATATTAAATTTGTTATTCTTAGCATACGTGTCTAAGATTTTAAAATCTAAATAGAGTAAAATATTTCACAAAAATATTTTAATATCCCTTAAATCTATATTCATAAACTTTTATTTCATATAAGTATCTTTTACACAACAAACTACTAGTAACATAGCAACAGTCGTGTCTTTAAACCAGTAACATAGCAATGTTTGAAGTACAAAAAGGTTTATGTTATGAGACAATGTTTAAGTCTTAATAAGCCGTCCCCAAACGTCCCATTAACCAAAGTAAGCACTCCTTGCACTGGATGCATTAATATTTCAACCCCAACCCCCTTCAGCCATCCACTACCAAACACCGAAATCCTACCACACCTGATGTTTTACCCTTGTTCCTCCACCTGGCCAGGTCTAGTTAAAAGTTTAAGAATAATATTTATCATTGTTATTAAAACATATAACAAAAGTCTTTTTTATTAATTTTGTTATACTGTAGATTAAATTACATAATCACTTTTAGTTCAAACATATGCATACAGTAGTATTCAGTACGGTTTTTTGTCGAATATTGCCAAAATACAGTATATGAAGTTGTATTTACACAAAACCGAACGTTTAGTCCTAAAAACGCAACTTTATGATGAGTGTTTTTCTTAAGTTGATATTGGTGCTCCTTGTGATACATAGCATACATAAAATTCATTTTAATATATTTTAAAATATTTATACATAAGAGGTATTAATATAATTTTTTTACAATATTTTATTCACTCCTTTTATGCATGTACTACAAAACGTACAATATTAAGCCCTAAAAGTATTGTAAACATAGTTAAACGTTTTTAATCAAAAAGCTTCCAGGAAAGATATAAATTACTATACTTATTATTGTCTGTCATATCAATATTTTTATCCTATATCACCTTAACTCCGTATATTTACCGTATATTTACCTGTTTCTCAGAAAATGTAATAAACAATGAATTATAAAAAGTTATAATTGAATTATATAACACTGTATTAACATTATAGATAATGTATTACAAAGCATACTGTTTCAATGGTAAATTGTTGTTGGGATTTGGTATTTTACGTGACTTTTGTAAATTTGGTAAACCTCTCGTCAAGAATAACAACTGAATATTTTTTTAATTGTAATAAGAGAACATTTTCATTTTTATAAAATAAATATAAATGTTCTATAGATTAGAATGTTGCAACTATTACTGTACTATTATTTCTTCAGTTGTGCTGCAGTTCCTCATGCTTGTTTGCATACCACATTCTGAGAAATTATTTAGATTAGTAAAACATGAAAAATCTAACATATTTTTACAAATTCTACTTTTTAATTCACATTTTAGGAACCCTTAACGATTATAGAAACATTTTTGTTTTCACAAATTTACGATTTTATGGGTCCGTTATGATTTTCTATCCCACATTGGTGTTATATGATTTTATCTAACACATTTCTCCCTGAGGGGGAAACTGTAAGGCCAGCGACTGTGTTTTTCGCCCCTATTTATTGATTTCAAAGGGTGAGTGGTGGAGGGATGGCCTTTACATCTTTGAGCTTTTTGATACATTTGCACTGGCATTGAATTCAGTTATTCATCTAAGATGAAGAGTAGTGTTTCATTTAGTCAATTAATAACCAACGTTTTGAACACTGTAACATCTCTTAAACAATTTACTTTGATCCAGTGCATATTTCATTTCTTGCGGATTAAGGAATGTTAAGGAATTAAGTTGTAAGCTAGAACAGATAGGGCATATACTGCATTACTTACAAATGGGAGGTCAGAGTAAGCCTAGGCCAAAAAGCATCCAAGGGCCAGGTCCAATTTTGAGTAACACAAATACACAGACAACACACTACGAACTAACACTTATGGATTAGTACACAGATATTCAATATCACATAATTACAACTGTCTCCACATAAACCGAGTTTGTTGGTTAGGATCTTCACAGACATTGGGTTAGTATTTTTACAGCACTTAGATTACATTTACATTGTTAAACAACCACACTAATTATTACATGTTACACACATATACACAATAAACATTCAAAATATGGATAGGATCAGTATTTATGTAAGGTTTCCAATATGATAAGTTTTAATCCCAGTTTATCAGTAATTTTTCAATTTCATGTTATGTTCTGTCAGTCTTCATCTTTCATTCAAGAAACAGCTAATAGCGGTGGCGCGACGAGCTTTCTCCGATTTTGGTGGGGAGAGCAGTGCTACCATTCTAGAACTCTAAAAATATTTTGGATTGATGATGGGCGGATGTTTTAAGAGATACATGTAATTGCATTTTGCCATTGTATTTTATAGTATTGGTAGACCAGCCTTTTGCCACACCACATTCAGTTTTACGAAAATATGTATTAAATTGTTGTCAAATTTTTGTTAGATTTGGACCTCAATGATAAGTAGTTAACTTATCGAGGCCAATATTTGTAATGTTCTGAATTTATAAATAAATAAATAAAAATATTTAAATGTAATATAGTTTATACTCACATATCATCTTAATTTTTATTTAGAAAATTAATTGATTCTTTCGAAAAAAAACAGAGTTAATCCAAACTTATGTGTTTGAAGTTTTTTAGTCAATAAGGAAGCTGAATGTAATGAATTCTATTTGCATAACAAATTTTATTAAGCGTGTAACAAAATTTAAAATACTCTTACAGCCGTAGTCGGCATAAAATGGTCTAGCGATTTTCGTATGAAAATATAGATATTCAATGAAAACTTTTTATTTTTTCATTTTCATGGGATTGACATCAGACCTCTTAAATATTAATATTTCATAGAATTATGAATAATTTTTTTTATTATTATTATTTTTTTTTTTTTTTACTGTTTATTACGGTATAGATTTTGTCTTCTTAGCTTTGTGCTGCTATTTAAAAATTAATATAAATAAGTTTATACCAGGGGTTTAAAATGACGATAATGATATTAAATGGATATTTTACAATTGAAATAGGTAGTGAACTAACTTCATTATATAGACTTATGCCTAGAGACGCCGTGGCAGTTCCAGAAATATAATTAATCTCATGCTTGTTGTCTTTATCGACTTTTTCAAAACTACTTATACTTTCTCTAATACATATTTTCTAGATAATTTTGTGTGTTTTACCAACCATGATAAAAAACATAATAAAATTTGCTTACGATAATTTTATGCCATTGTGATTTTATGCCAGGTGGCCAGCCTGCAGTGTGGGGCTCCCCTAACAAAAAACGGGTTTACCCACTAAAAAACCTCCTCTACTCTTTCGGATTCTAACCTGGAATTGTTTATCACATTACGTCAGGTTAGGCCTAAATTTGGCTTACGCCCGTGGGGCTCGCTCCTTATCCAGCCGCTCGATCAAAGGATCTGGCCCACTTCGCGGTCCAAATCGGTTTTCTTTTCCAGGAGGATGCCCCGGACGAACTGTGACAAACAATCCCAGTTTCACTAATCCTCCAAAATCTTTTGGCTGACCGATTCCACAGAAAATGCACAACAAATTTGTGTGGCCTCCTGGCGGGGCCCTTCCCAATGGGGGCAGCGGAAGAATGTGTTTACAGCTATGTTTATTAATTGTTAAATGTATGAGGATAAATTTCTCCGACAAAATAAGCATCCAATGCATTAAGGACTAAGAGATTTTTGGTAATTGCATTCTTGATTATTAAATTAAATTAATTTGTTACATGAATTTGATTTTCATTCAAAATATTAAGAAATAACCTCACTTTGCGCCACGGTATTAAAATAAATGAGTTTAATTAAATTACCTTTAAAGTAATATAGTTAGTGTAGTTTAGCATTATTATTAAATATCTCTAAAGAGACCCACAAAAGAGGCTTATGTTGCAATTTATTATTTTAAAATTAAGTATTAATTGAATACAAACGTATTTTAAACCTGAAAGAGTAATCTTGTTAATTTACAAAGACGGACCAACCAATGTTTAACAAAGCAAAGAGTCCCATTAAAAGTAAAAGTAATAACAAGCACGAAAGACTAAATTGTGATAGAGGTCTAACAAAATGTTAAAGAATAAAAGTAAATTTGACTTTAGTAATTTTTTGGACACATAGTCATTTAAAACAAAAATGTTTGTTTAACCAAAGATTTTTTAAAGATTCTTTTATTACTAACTTACATCAAAATAGTTGGTGTATAGGCCTATTATGACAATCTTCCCATTAAAACAAAAAACAAAACAAAATAAATGAAAGGGAGAAAATGTATTTAGAACTATGTGATTGTAAAGCAAAACACAATAAATATCTCTCCAGATCCACCAAAATACCCCTCGACCCTTTTTCTGCTGGCTTTGATTATAATATCAAATTCCAATTCCTCTATATTGTCCAGAATCCAGTATTCTGAAATGTTTTAGCATAAAAATATATAGTATTGCATTATTTAGATTCTGAGGCTCTCCATTTCGTGATTATTAAATACTTATAATTCAATAAAAATTGAATTGAATTTATGAAATTGAAATTCGGTACTCTATTTTAAATGCTCTGATACACATTTGTAAAGTAATCACATTTTAGTGGGGGAAGAGCTTGAAAACAGAGCGAAAAAATATTTTAAACAGGAAATTTCAATGAAGTCAACTTAATGGAAACAGAAATGATTCTTGTAATTTTAACGTAATTACGCTAAACAATTTTTTCCTGAATGTATAATGGATACTAAACGTTTTAACGATTTAAGGCTATTAGTTTAGTCAGTGGGAGTTTGGCACACATCATATTACCACAAAAAAATTGTAAATATATTTTGTGATTATAAAATAAAAAAATTATATTTATTTTTAAGTGAGGATTTATATAAGGACACTCTTAGAAATTTCACATCACCATTGTTTTGGTATGATACAACATGAAAATGTTTTGTGGTATAAGTTATATTAAATCCTTCTGTGAAGTAAATTTTAAAATACTAATTGATTCTTTTAAACTTTAGTATTATTATTACCACAAAATAAATTGTTACTTTATTATTATTATCATTACGACTATTATCAAAATTAATACTACAATTATTTTGGCTAGAGCACTATTTACCAACAACTAAATGTTTTTAATACAAAATATTATTTGCTATCAAAAAATAAGAATCATACGTATAGTAATAACAGTGCCTTATTAAGCATTATTATTAAAAAATATATAATGGTTTTTTATAGTAACAGCTTTAACTAACATGAAATAAAACTGTATTAACATTTCTGAACTCTTTGTCATAAGTAATTTTATGCTAAAAATCATAAAAAAAAACATTTTATGATTACAGTCTTGGATAACTCAGTGTTATGTCTCTCATCTTACCTCTAAAAAAGAGGATAAATGCGTTACATTGATGTCACGAGGACCTGGGGTCCAATCTAAAGCATTAAACATCTTGAAAGAGTACTCAGTAAAAAATGTTAAAAATAATATTCATAAAAAATGCAATTCTACTGGAAGTATACAGTGTGTAAATTAAGTATGGAAACAAATCTGTATTTTTTAAACCAAAATAGATAGAAATATTTGGTTTGTAGCATTGACTGTTAACCAAGGTTCCGGAATTTTTTGCATCACAAAAAATTTTTCACCCCCTCAAGGGGGTTAGGGGTAGGGGGTAACTTAATTTTTTTAAATAGCAACCCCTATTGAGTGACCCCTCATTTTGAAGGGTTTGTCAAAAGAAATATAATGCCGTAAACCCGAGGTCGGTATCTTACCCCTAACCAGAATCTCGGCCATTTTAAATTTCGAGATGGGCAAACGAAATCCAGTGTGGATACCCATATTTACCTTTTAAATGGGTTACATTGGGTAAGCCGAACTCCAGATAGCATTATTAGATTGAAAAGTGGATGTTTTTATCGTATTCAAAATTTTGCCCCAGCCCCCAAAATAGGGGATTTTGGGGGCAGCCCCAAATTTTTAAACGCAAACCCCTATTGAGTGACCCCTCGTTTTGAAGGGTTTGTCAAGACAAAAACAGTGGCACAAATCTTAGGTCGATATGTCATCCCTAGACGAAATGGCAGGCATTCAAAAACTTGATTGGGTAAAAAAGCGCCCATTTCACCAATTAAAAATGTTGAATGCCTGCCATTTCGTCTAGGGATGACATATCGACCTAAGATTTGTGCCACTGCTTTTGTCTTGACAAACCCTTCAAAACGAGGGGTCACTCAATAGGGGTTTGCGTTTAAAAATTTGGGGCTGCCCCCAAAATCCCCTATTTTGGGGGCTGGGGCAAAATTTTGAATACGATAAAAACATCCACTTTTCAATCTAATAATGGTATTTGGAGTTCGGCTTACCCAATGTAACCCATTTAAAAGGTAAATATGGGTATCCACACTGGATTTCGTTTGCCCATCTCGAAATTTAAAATGGCCGCCATTCTGGTTAGGGGTAAGATACCGACCTCGGGTTTACGGCATTATATTTCTTTTGACAAACCCTTCAAAATGAGGGGTCACTCATTAGGGGCTGCTATTTAAAAAAATTAAGTTACCCCCTACCCCTACCACCCCTGAGAGGGCGAAAAATTTTTTCTGATGCAAAAAATTCCGGAACCTTGGTTAACAGTCAATGCCACAAACCAAATATTTCTATCTCTTTTGGTTTAAAAAATACAGATTTGTTTCCATACTTAATTTACACACTGTATAAGAAGCGTGGTTTCCTCTCCTACTTTAAAATGGAGGCCCGCAAATTGGATTATTCCTGGTTTCTTTGACAATGGTAATTGGCTTTTCTAGAAAGGTCACTGCATGAATGCCTTTTTTCATCTTTAAATGGGAATGCTTAACGGCTGATTTCAAGTTGCGCAGAGGGAATTTCGTAATGATCCACATATCATTCAACTCGATCCGTCCCTTATTAATAGGTTATTTAACTGCAAATGTTTGTAATTAGTTCGCAGGTTCATTAGTAACTAAATCAACAGAATTTCAAAAAGGTAAGATGTTTTTATAGCATATTCATTAACTGTAACAAGATAATCTTAAAGCTAAAAATAATATCAAATATCTATTTCTCTACTCACCAGCTTTCATATATTACTGCTGTGATATACGTTAGTAGTGTGAAATTGTTGGTGCTGGCCCAGTTCAAGGTCACCTGAGGGATGACGTCATCGAGGTCAATGACCTCACCGATGACGTCATCGATGACGTCATCGATTGCGTCATCGATGACGTCATCACCTATGACGTCATTTCGATGACGTCACACCCATGACGTCATTTCGATGACGTCACACCCATGACGTCACAGAAATGACGTGCTGATGACGTCATCACCCCTCACGTCATCAAAATGACGTCACCGACGCCACTGAGGTCAAGGTCATGCCGAAACTTAAAATTTTTTGGCACTTTTGCCGTTTCTCGCACTACGCTCCGAGTTTCAGTCAGAGTCCCCGTGACCTTGACCACTTGGAGCGAATTTTCGACGAGAAACGGCAAAAGTGCCAAGTTAAACTCGAGTTTCTGACATGACTCAGCCTAAATGGGCAATCGGTAATCCCTCAGGTGACCTTGAACCAGCACAACACCAACAATTTCATATTACTGTGACCTTGAAAACCTAACAACGGAGTGCCGACACCGATGCACACCCCACGACAGCCACCGAGTGACTGACTGTCAGGCTCCGTGTACTCTAGGTATATGGGGAAGTGGAGGGGGAAATCTCAAGGTCATCCAAATGGAGTTTTAAAAAAGTTGAAGAGTAGAAAGACTACTCTTGTGCTTCCTGGGCGACTTCATCAATTTCCAACGGATCTGTAAGCCAATCCGATCTGTAGCGGCAGGAGTCCAGAAAACAGGTGCACCACCCATCAGGTTGTCCGTAGCACTTCCGACAATTGGTAAGATTGGAGAAGTGAAATTTAATACACCGCTGCGGACAACAAGTATAAAAGTATTTGGATTTGTAGATTTTGAAAGTTTGTAGTACTGGTGGTGGCAGCTGTTGGTTCTTACATCTACACCTGCAACATCCGAAGCATTCACATTGCCGGCAGGCCAGCCCATCCACTTGCCACTTTGGCAAGAGGAAACACTTATCCTCACAGCAATAGGTTGTCCCCGTCTCTTCCTCCCAACGCTTCTTTGCACAATATGTGACGCCTTGTATCTCCAAACACCTATGCTCGCAACATGAGATGCGCTTACTTTCCATAGTCGATGTTGCTCTGACGAGGGTGCACGATGAAGTGATGCTGTGGTCAGTGGGAATGGGGTTTATATAAACTAAGGTGAGTGGAGGGGGAAAGGTCAAGGTCATCCAAATGGAGTTTTAAAAAAGAAAAGAGTAGAAAGACTACTCTTGTGTATCTATAGTGATTTCATTGATAGTGAGTGCTTCTGTATGCCAAGTTGATCTGTACTGACAGGCTCCTAAATAATGTTTGCAAAAACCTGCAAAATGATTGTTGCACAATTTGCAGCCAGTTAGCTGCTTTAGTGTGAATTCAATGCAACGTTCAGGGCAACAAGTGTACTTATGCCCTCTCATCTGGTACACATGGAATGTCTTCAACTCTGGTTTCGGCTTCTTCCAAGACTTGCACTTACACATGCATTGACCAAAAGCTTCACATTTTCTACACGCCAGGCCATCCGCAACATCAATGTCATTTGGCCATGAAAAACATTTCTGTTCGCAACAGTAGTTGAGTCGACTCTCCATGCTGCTGTGGTGAAGGTGCGCGATGAAATGATGCCGCAGTCATTGAGAGTTCACCTTAAATAAACTCAGTGGAGGGGGAAAGGTCAAGGCCATCCAAACGGAGTTTTAAAAAAGATAACTAGTCGTCCTCCTCCTCCTCGTCCGTTGTACTTGGAGAGCTGTCAGACGAAGAGCCCCGTGCAGGTGCTCCCCAGATGAAAAACAAATCAATTTTAAAACGAAGACCAGGATCTTGCATCATCAATTCCTTTAATTTGTCACATACTAAGTCGACCTTGTGTAAGGTGTCAACAACAAGCTTCCAATTCGTTGGCTCAATATAACTTGTAGTAGAGTCCGCCTCGCTGATAACCACATCCTCCGGCCGTATTGGATTGTAAAGATGTGTAAAGTTCTTTTGCTGAAGCTGAGGCTCAGGCTGGCTTGAAGTGGAAGGTTGAGTGTGGACCCCTGTCGCATCGAAATCCATAGTCATTCTACATTCAATGTTGGGGTTTTCGTTTAATACATACACCAATTTCTCATGCAACATATCCACTTCTGCCGAGTCTTGCAGATGAACATTCCAGGAAAATGGCCATTCTTCATCCGTAGTGGAGTCAACTCGAGAAAGAGTGCTGTCCGCCATGATAGCTAAGCAAGGAATGATGTGAGCTACAGACTGTGGTAACAGTATTGAAAAGTAGAGGGGGTAAACCAAAAGTACGTGGAGGGGGTATTTTCAAGGTCATTTAATTTGGGTTTTAAAAAAAGGAAATAGTGGAGGGGGAATTCTCAAGGTCATCCAATTTAGGTTTTTAAAAAAAAGGAATGAAGCTTACTCCTCTTCAGCCTCGTTGTCCCCTGCATCTTCATCAGCCTCATCTTCATCGACGTCAGACTCGCCGTAAGGATAGATCGGGGACATGGGTGAATATTGTGGAGATTGTTGACCGTTGTTGTCGTCCCCTTGCATTCTAACTTGGGACCAATCATAATTTAAATTCATTTGTATTATGATCCCAGGGTTGTCCCGCAGTATTTCCTTCATACGTTCGCAAATTGACTCCAAATAGTGTACACTATCGATCGACAGTGTCCAACCCGTACTTGTACCGACATCAGTAGTGGAGTCAGCTTGGCTGATGGTGTTGTTGTCTGCCATGGTTGCTTGTCGGACAAGGAATGACGGTTGATGTGATGCTCATGCAGGAACATGGTGAAGTGGTGGGGGGTGTGGTGGAGTAGTGGGGGAATTTTCAAGGTCATCCAAACGGAGTTTTAAAAAAAAGGAAAACTTACAAAGTAACATTGAAACTATCCAATTGATGGTGGCGAGCGTTTTCTTCTGCAACCTTGCCGACACATGTGACTATGCCATACAGTATGAAAAGTACAACCATAATAAGGCCGAACAATAAAAGATAGCCGTTAACTATCATGATATTTTCTGAGTGGATCTGTTTTCTTCTTATCGCCCTCTCCTGCATCCTCTTCTCCAACTCGTGGACGAAGTCACAACATGCGTGAGGACATCTTTCATCTGTTGGTAGGTTTGCCATTGTTGATGTTGTCGGTGTGGCTGTTGAAGATGGAATGAGGTTTCCAATTGCGATGTGCCATGTACACCAATAGTCAAGTGGTGGGGGTAACAAAGCAGTGGAGGGGGAAGTTTCAAGGTCATCCAAATTGTGTTTTAAAAAAACCTATCTTGTTACTGAGCTTATATGTCAGTAACAAGATAGGTGTTCTTGCTCTTTTACTTCTTTAATATAATGAAAAAATATACATATTCTACAATGGTTAGGACAAGAAATACAACTGCTAGTCAGCTGAAGTAGTCCAAGTTGTCTGGCTCGGTCTTCATGGACGCTGGTGAGGAAGCCGTCGAGGAGTGTCCAGGCTCTTCCTTTGACTGCCGGGTGTTCCGTATATTGCAAGCGTAAACTTGCACATTTATACGGTAGCCTCGTGCCACCATCAGCTGCAACTCCTTGTATAAGTCGTTTAGCTCCTGCTGAGTCTTGATGCTCACCTCCTCGTAACTTGCGCAACTGACGTTGAGAGACATCCTGATGTTGCTAGGTTGGCTGCTGGAGTAGAAATGAAGCCGAGGCACAGCGTTTGGAGGTACATGGAAAAGTGGTGGGGGTGATGGTGGTGGGGGTATGGAAGATGCAATTAAACACTTCTAAACTTTTTCCATTGATACAAAGGGATGGAACAAATAGCACAGGTGTCCTTGTAGTTTTCAAATCTAAACATTGGTGCTAGAAATCCAAACTGTTTTCTACCACCTTCCTGTACGAACCGTCGAAGGTCTCTGACGGCAGCATTGCCACAAGGCCTACAAAACTTTTCCCCGTCTTGGAACCTATACCAGGAGTATCCCGAATACCCTCTATTATCTTTCTTGTACTCCTCGATATCCTGCTTTACTGTTATAGGGATATTATCTCGTAAAGCCGTCTGGAATAAAGATGCGTCAGTTATAACTCGTTGTAAGCAAAGCTCGTACAAGGTGCTCATCGTTTGCTAGTTGGCAACAGAATGACCGTTTTTCGCATCCAAGCAGGTTTGAATCCTAGTGCGGTAGTGGGGGTAATTACGGTAGTGGGGGTAGTTGTGAAATGCAAAGGTCAAAGGTCAAGGTCACCCGCGAAGTTTAAAAAAAATGCAACATATCAATACGTGAAGTTTGTCACATATTGATATGTTGCATTTTTTGTTTTTTTAATTTTTTTTGTCTTTTATGATTCGTTTATTTATAAAACATTACAACAACAACATATTTACAACATTAAAACTTAAATCTAACACTGCTGCTTGTCAGCGATGTGGATGGTCAACTCTGTAGAATTGCTACCCGTGCAGCCGTGCGACACCAGGTATAGACACCCGGGTTGAATAGAGCGAAGATCCTCGTTTTGTAGAAGATGGACGAATCTCTTGGGCAGGTACACCTGGAACTTTGGTTCATCCCCGGGAGTAAACGGCGCCTCGCTGAGACTGCAGCAGATGGCCTCCCCAACTGTAGTCTCCATCTTCTTCATAGCATGGATTATGTAGTGCTTCTCGTCTTTTAATTCCGAGCACTTCTTTACAGGTAATATTGTTGACTTGGAGTGAGCATTGAACTGCTCGACCAAAGTCTGAAGGAACTGGTGAGATGCCATGGTCAGGTTACAGATCGTCTTCTTGCTCGGAGATGTTGTCGTCTCGGAATCTCGAGTAATACTCATGCCAGGTCCCTGTCTGCTCCCCACTTATATACTCTCCGTTACCCCCACCACTCCCCACTTCCCCATTTTGAAGGTAAGAGGCGAGTTTATAGGCATTTTTCAAAGCGCAATGTCTATCTTTATCATGTTCTGGGCTTTTTGTACAAATACATATGGTTTCCAGCATGTATTGATAATTCTTATCCAATTCCACATCATTAACCGGAACATGAGTAAATCCTTCGATCCATCTTTTCTTTTCCAGCCCCTTTGTGTAAATATTGGTAAACTTGTCTGAAAAGTGATGCATAATGTGATACAAGTCCGTGTAACTTGTAAAACCATCATACCAATCGATATGATGGAAGTGTTTTGAAATCCATCTGTTGGTAGTAGCGGCTTTACTAGTTAAAGACGAATAAGAACATGGTGGTTTAAATAAAAACGAATAAGGAACACTTGTATTCATGTCCAAAAACACAAGTTCTTTTATAATGAATCTATCATCATTACCACGAAACGCTTGAAACTCAATAATACCAGGCTTGGACTTTACTTGTTGTTCTTCTCCCTTGTCCATTTTGAAGGTCACACGTCTGCTCATTACGAAGTCAGGAGGTCAACTGATTTCCACACCACGGTAGGTACTACTTTTATACCCGGCCGTACAGTTGTTGGCGCGTTGGTGTATATTTAACGTGGGCACCGTCCCCAATAGGCCTAACCCCACAAAATTTTGGTTATTGTTTTAAAAACTAACCATTGTTATTTAAGTTTCCATCTTTATATTTTCCTTGTTTTCATTTTCATCACTAACACTTGATTCTTCTCCTCCATCTTCCTCTTCTTCCTGTTTTACTGATTTCTTATGTAGTTGAGCGTACTTTTCCAATTGTCTCCACATCTGTACTTCATGAGGAACTCTATTAAATATAGAAGTATCTACAGGTCCGTATAATATAGGTGCGTCCGGTTGTTTGTCCAAAGTGTCTTCCAGATAATCTTTAATAATCGAACTTGAAAACACCAGTTGTCTCAAGTATCTTGTTATAGGTTCAGTAGCACAAGTTAAAATGAAAAACTCCTCTCGATTAAGTTGAATTTTGTTATCATGTCTTGTTGTGTCTCTAAACCGTAGCTGATGATCACCACGTTGTTTAATAATATCAATTTCCACATTTGAATCCAAAAGTCCTACCCTTGTCTTTCTTCCAAACATGTTACTACTTAAATAGCATTCTAGCAGATGCAAATGTTTCATAAACGATTCCCAAGCACTGTCCGTAAACAAAATCATTTTGGGTCCATGAGTTAAAATTACAGTAGGGGAATAATCTGTAGATTTCATAACACCGATTAAAACACTTTTATCCAAACTGGAAGAGATTGGGTAAAATATTCGCAAAAATACCTCACTCAATATGTTTGGAGAAATATTATCTTCAATATCCCTTTTTCTCTTTTGTATAGTCTTTCTTATTTTACCTTTTTCTTCAACATTATTACTGGCGTGAAGTTGTCCGCAAACGTTTTGTTCACCTCCTTCCTGGTGACCTTGAGGATCTAAAAACTCAGATATCTCCTTCTCAATATCTACCATATTTTCAGGTGTACCACTAGGAGAAGCCATATTGAATACGATGCTACCCATACAACAGTAGGCAACAAACTGATGAGGAGCGGTCTGTACGCTCTGCTTTTATACTCGCGGAATGAAACAAAACCGGTTCTTACAATACATTTTTAACAATTCCAGTTAAAGGTGTGTATGTTACGATTTTATCATGTAGAATTAAACAGTATGCAGTTGTATTAGCCGGTATAGCATCGTTGAATTCCATTTCTATTTTTATATCCACACTTGATGACTTTACTGATTCATTTTGTTTAGAACAATCGATTACAACTATTGGGTAGGCATCGAAATATTTGTCAGGTGATAATAAAGGTGTATTTGTTTTACCGTAATATGAACTTTGGAATCTCGCGTACATATCGTACAATATACTGTATTTCTTCTTAGTGAATGACACATTTAAATTGTCGTATGGAAAGAATTGTGAATTTAAATAAACTTTAATATTTTTCAAGTCACAATGATCAAATTGTCCTGCATGTTTAGTAATGGCGTCTCTTCTACCTGTTTGTAAACCAAATATAATATACCTGGCTCGTTCTACATAATTCGATGTTTTAACAGTCCAAGTGTGTCGATCCGTAGTAGGTAAACTGGGATGCTCATGAAATTCCCAACTTCTAAATGGAATAACAATATCACGATCGGCTTTTAATTTTCTTAAAAGTAGCATTCTATGCTCGTCAGCCAATTTTACATGTGGAACTCTCCATACAATTTTGTCTAATTTTAATTTCCATTCTAAAGTCGCATCTGTAGTAGCATCTGCAGCTTTAATAATGTCTTTATCGTTAGAAGATCTCAACAAAACTAATTCTTGTTTAACGTTTAATATTATTTTCCTATAATCTTCAGCAAAACCAAGCAACAAACGTAATGGAATATGAAAATCAAAATATCCATTTGGATTTGGAGTGATCGTGTCAATCGTAGGTAATACCCATCCGGCAGGTTTAAGTAAATTGGTTTCATTGGGTGTTATAGATGTTAATCCTTTTAAAGTTGTCGTAATACCTACTTTTTTAGTGGAATCAACTGTTACACCTGATATTTCATATCTAATTTCATCAAATAAGAAAGCCATAGGATTATTTATAAATGGAACTGTTGTACCAACAGTAGTACCGTAATTTTTAGTAACTTGTCCTTCAATGTACAAGTAACTTTCACATGGTAATGTGTAAATGTCTTGATTTTGTATGGGAATACGAATTTCATCGTTATTGTTTAATTTCGATGAAGTGTAAGGGTTGTGGGTGTGATATTCTTTTTCCCATAGGGTTTCGTCGAATGTTGGACCCTGCGCTATATCCAGTATATCCATAATCGGTTAATTTTAATCCAATTCTCTCTAAGAAACGGATGTTCTCGCGTGTTAACTCCTCCACAGCTGAAGAGCTACTAATGCGGTTTCCCGTAGGTTGTTCGCTTTTAAATGTTAAACCCATGGTTTTGTATTAAAGTGTTGATTTTAAATGTAATCTAATCGTAATAGGCTCTTCTCTGAAGTCTACCAAGTTACCGTCTTGATCCAATACGCTCAACACGATGTCTGAAATGAAAGTGGTGTTCAACGGTAAATATACCAGGTTTTGTGGCTTTTCAACAATTTTAAATCCAGGTGGTACACTTGGGTAAAAAGTATGTATGATGTGGGTGTTAGCCCCATCCCTGTAAGCACCTTGTATAATGTTACAAGTTATGTCTATACTATTGACTTTTAATATTGTTACTGTTTTCTTACCGGAATGTGTTACATCTGGTTCTAATACAGGCCCATCGTTGGAAAATCCTAATAAATCACCAATTGAGTTTGGTTGAGTGAAATCTATATAATATTTGGAAGTAATTTCAGCTTTCATCGTATTATTATTACCTTTTAATGTTATATTGTCTTTTCCCATTTTAGTTTGCAAAAAATCATTTATATGATCAATTTCATAAGAACCTGTGGGTAACCTGCACTCTTGTAAGTCTGTAAATTTTCCACTGGCATCCTTTCCCTTATAATAATGCAATATGTTATTTTTACCTTCCGTAACATTGGGAATAGAGTTGTACGTTGTAAAATCCAATAGTGCCGCCTCCCAAAACCTTCCTTTTTGCAAGCGTAACGCTGGAAAAAGGATACTTCGTAAAGTGGACGATTTTCCTGTTAATGATACCGTATAGGAAGACATCTCAATAGTGACTGATACTTTTAGCTAGAAATTCCAAACATAAATGGCCGCATATTGAAGTATTATCAGGTTGTTCTCTTTTATAGTTATAATATATGTTTTTAGCAGATTTAAAGTAATTTTGAAGTTCTTTTGGTGGTGGCAAATTACCGAAACTATCAAAATAATATACATCGTTATTTAGTTTCTTATAACAAACCCCATGGGTGCCAGGCCCTTCAGTATTATCCAAATTTACAATTCCAGTCTCATTTTGCCACATTTTCTTTGGTAAACTGTCTTTCATAAACACACCGCGGAAAAATGGTATTTTTAAACAGGAAATATATTTAAATAATTCAATATTGGTTAATGCTTTATGTGGTATGACCAATTGATTTCTTTCATTTAATATGCACGATAAGGTCTTAGGTAAAGACCTGCCCCGTTTTTTACCATTGACCACACGGTGGGCTTCTTCCTGCCTTTTCTTGTAGATCGTCGTCTTCTTTTTATATTTCCTCCATGTTTTCTTGTGGTTGACCTCCTTTTTACTCTCATTCTCCTCCTTCTTCCACCTCCTACTGCTGTTTTAGCCTTCATACCTGCTGTTACTGCTAAAGCTGCTGCTTTTTCTGCTATGCTAGCGTCACTTGATTTTACTCGTTGCCAAGCTATGTCCGCAAGCTTTTTGTCAGCTATTGATCTATTTTTTGAATCGGCAAACGTGGAATATGCGATATCGTGTTCTTTACAAGCCTGATCTAACTTGTTTATGCCAGGATCGCCTCTTTCCAGTCGTTTTTTCAATTTAGTTCCTGGTCCGCAATACTGATAACCTCCTGGTATATGAAATTCGTATGGTAATGCGTCTATTGCTCTATTTACTATGGATCCTACTGGAATTTGTTTTAAAGCTTTACTTAACAGAGAAACCGCTGTGGACGTGATCCCACCTCATTTTCTTGCAGTGTCTCGATATGGACTAATGTACTTGAACGTCATTATTGTCCTTTTATAATGGCAATGTGCAACTCATGTGTTAACTCTATGACAGGTTGCACATAAATGAAGTCATTTATTGAGTTATTTACTTAAATATCAATATCACCCCAATCTGATGATCTAAACTGTTTCGTTTTAGGGTTAATAAAGTATTTATTATAAATTTCTCGTTTAATATACTCACCTCTCATGGATTCAGCATAAGTATTATGACCTGATTTTCCTTGAAGAATATCTGGTGTAAAATGATTGTGTAAATCAAATATCGCATTACCTAAAACTTTTACAAGAAAATTAACAGTGACAGCATTATCTACATGTTCAGGGTCTTTAAGGTTTGTTATACGTTTATTATTACAATTATACACTTTACTATCCTTTAATGATGTTGTAATGGTCTGTCCTACAGTTGCAGCATCATTTGCTTCTCTTCCTTGTGCCAAGTCTCTTATCACTCTATTATTACATGTAAACCATCTAAAATATCGATCTGGATCTAGATGTACGGTTTGTGATAAAGCAGCTGCATCTTGTTTTTCATAACCCCATCCCATATTTGATAACTTTTTATCCATGCAATCCCAAGCATCATTTTTGTATGTTAATAAATTAAATTTTTCATTACCTTGAACAAATTCATCCCCTTGCTTCGATACTACTTGATCTTGTTTTACAAAAGAGGTTGTTTCTTGTTTTAAGGTTTCCATCATTTGACCCACTGTTGCACCATCTGATGGCGCCGAACCATCTTTAACATTTGCTAAACAATTATTAAAACAATCTATAACCCCTACATCACGTATGATGCAATGATCTTTAATATATTTTAGATTTACAGCATCGTTTTCAGTTTTTGGATAGCCTATATCATTTATAACAAATTTATAAAAAGAAAATCCATCTTTTGTCTTTTCAGGTATCAAAGAATGTAAATAGCGTCTATTTACGCTGTCTTTTGCATCTTTAGGGTCATCTACGTTGGATATACGTTTATTGTTGGCACTATACGTTTTCCCATTGAATTTTAACGTATTTTTTAATTCAGATGACAAATAACCTTTGTTTATCGCATCACCATTTTCATTTGGTTTACCAACGTTGATAATTCTATGATTTTCCGCGTCATATGTGTTATTTTGTAGTTTTAATGTTGGCGATATCTTTTCCTTTAATATTTTTAAGTTTATTGCATCGTTTTCATCCGAAGGATCTTTTATGTTTTTTAACCTTTTATTACTCATATCATAATCTCCATCAGGTGTTTGTGGTAAACCAGCACTTCTTTTTAAATTATTCGCATAATATAACCCATCCGAGGAGTAACGTCCGAACTTGTCAACACTCATGGTGCAACTGAATAGTACTCTAAGGAGTAACGCATTTTTATGAGATTACCCCACGGTTTCGGAGTTCATCCACTAAAGCCACCCATTCGTTTTCCAATCCAGTATGACCCGCTTCTTTAGCTTCATGTATTAGTTTCATTCTATCCACCAATTTATTGATGTTATTATAATAAATCACATTTGTGTTATATAATTTCTTCATTAAACCTGTACCTGTAACGGACTTACTTCTTTTTCTTCGTTCCTGAGCACTTACATCCAAAGTGGATGCCATAAATCTTCGTTTTACAGGTTTTCTTTGTGTTAACGGCATTGTTTGTCTTCTAGTTGGTATTAACTTGGATACAAATTCTTTATATTTTAAAGACTTAGATCTAAAAGGAGGTTGGTCAGGTAAATACTTTCTCCTATATGCATTTGTCTGTTCCAAAATATTTTTATATGCTTCCATGTCTTTTTCTTTCACTAATGATACTGAAGGCTTATTTTCAAATAATAATTCAAATAATCCTTTTGTGCCCTTATATCTTTGATCACCAATGACAATATTATCATGTTCGTCAACGTTTAACGGGCTATTACCTATCATTAAACCGTCTTCTGTTAATCTCGCTCCATAACTATGGTAATTCTTATTAGGAATTGTTCCAAGTAACATTTTTACCATGTATTTCCTTCCTAAAGGTCCTTTGTTATGAATGTTTTCACCCAACAAGCTTATGTTTGACGGACCTTCCCTTGTCTCTTCTTTTTCCTCTTCACTAGCAGTTGATACAACTTCATGTCCTCTTTTGGCTTTTACTTCATATAATTCTTTTATTCCACTATAGTCCGGTGATTCTAGCTCTCTTTCGGGTTCTCCACCGGTAAAACCACTATACGTAGAGGATTCCAGGTCTTCATCACTAAACTCTTCTGATTTTACATTTTCTCTTTCAAACTTCGTAATAGGTGCAATCGCATCTCCTTCCAATACAGGTTTAGCAAATTTTTTGTTTAATTGTTTCAAGGGTTCAGTAATAGGTTTAAAAGTAGATTCAAGGAATTTCTCCCTCTCGCTAATACCTAGTTTCAATGCTCTGTTTTTAGCCCGAATAGAATCACTAAGTGATTTTATTTCTTTTACTAATTTTTCTTGGTTAACCATGTTTGTAGCAAGACGTGTTGTACAACAATGAATGTGTTATACCGCGTTTAATGTATTAATATAAATTTATCAAATCCTATCCTGTATCGACCATTGTTTAGCGGTTGTTCCTTCATAATTGTTAGGAACCCATACTTTTCAGCCCAAGCCTTTCCGCACAACTCTTTAAATCGTTCAAATGTCATATCCGCATTTACATGATCAAAATATATATGTTTTAGGTTGGTTTCATCCTGTTTAAATACAATTAACATGTTTGCATTGTCTCTAATGAGTTGTTTAGGTATTTTGCTGTAAGTTTGGCCAATATAAATGCTATCTATGTTGTTATGTCGACCCATAGCGAAGTAATTCCTTATTGTGTTTTGGTTTTCACAAGATACATCGTCGAATATAAACACGGAGAATGGTTTAGCTTCTTGTGGCTGCATGACACTCTCGCTTGCATTAAACTTTAAATATTTAACTTCAGGCACATTAGTCAGTATCTTTTCCAATAATTGATACTTTGGTTGTTGTAGTGATTTTGAAAATACATATAGATTGTTAAATCGTAATCCTTTAGGGTTTGTAATCAAATTGAATACTACATTAGTTTTTCCACAGTTGGAAGGTCCGGTAACCAGACAACGAACGGTGTTTGGTAACAAATTGCCATGTTTCCCACTATTGAATTCTGAATTATCCACTGTGAGTTCATCTATATTATTAATAGTAAAACTCTCTTTTTGTGGTACTATCTCCATCCTTTGTAATGGTTCAACCTAAAATGATTCTCTATCGTTATATCAAATCCTTTTTAGGTATCCAAGAATCTTCCGTCTTATTAAATCCTAACCATCGTACTTTGACCTTATCTTTTTTCCGTTGCAACACCTTTTCAACTAAATATACATCGCCTACTGTTGATTTTAACATTTCATGTCCATAAAACCCTCCTTCAAGCAATTGTCCTTTATTATCTTTTAAAATATATGTCTCAGGTACTGTAGGTTGTACTTTGAATACAGTAAAAACCTCATTGGTCCAATTTGGCAGGTATCTTTTACTGAATACACCTTTATATTTACTTATTCGCACTTTATCACCCACATTAAATTTTTTAGGCTTTAGTTTTTCAACTTTTGGTTTAGTATTCGTTTTTATACGTTTTAATACAAGGTTTTCATTTTTACTAGTTACTTGGTTTGGTTTCATCCCGATAGTCCTATGAAATTTGTTATTGTAATTGTTTATAAGTTTTGGTAACATATCAATCCATATGTGCGATCCTCTGTTGGAAAACATTTTATACATTGCACTTTTTAAAGTTCTGTTGAATCTTTCGATTATTGAAGCTTTTACCTCTGAATTGGTTGAGTAATGGTTTATATTGTGTTTTTTCATTAAATTTGCAAATTCCTTATTAAAATATTCTTTTCCATCATCTGTTTGTAAATGTTTAATAGTATGTTTGTCTCTTTGTATAGCTGTTTCCATTGCTTTTGTAACACTTTTGCCACTTTTATCTTTTATTGGTAAAGCATCTGCCATTTTTGAAAAACAGTTAATAACAGTCAATATGTATTTATATCCTTTATTTTGTTTGCTATAAGGAATCATTTCGATTAAATCTGCTTGATATAAATCATTAATTCCTTTTATCACCGTATTTCTTCGTGGAAACTTTCTTCTTGCAGGTTTATGAAGTTCGTTGACAATTTGTTGCTTCAAGTCCTTCATATTGCAGGTTTCAATGTTTGTTGTATCACATGTATAATCACAATGAACGTTGTCTTAAATATTCACATCATTTATATGGGTCAAGGTCATCCAAACTTGTGTAAAAAAATGGGGAACACGGCGTTTGACTTGCCGTGTTCCCCATTTTTTTACGGAAGGAGAAAGGAATAAGGTCGAAGTTGTAGAAGGACGAAGAATAGGTTACTAGTTGATAGGGTTTAGGGAGTAATGGCCGAATGGAAGAGTGTGGATTTTGTCGGGCAAAATATGTCTTTTATCATCCCGAGCTGACAGTGCTTTTTTAATTTCGGTGACACTGTAGACTTGATGCTTGAAGCTTCGGATATTGTTGAATGTTGCTGATATCGTAGTACCTTCAAACAAACAAGTCTTGTAGTGGTCAAATGTTACGTGTTTTTTCAAATAAGATGTCTTCACTCCTTTTGCTTTTTTCACTGTCGGTGTGTTGTTCTCGTGGTACATCTTAAATGAATACAATTTTGCCATCAGCGCCACTATTTCTTCTAAAGGCATTCCATTTGCTTCATCTTTGAATTTTCCAATTACTTTTTTATTTTTTTCATTAAAATTTGGATGGTTCTTCGGATAGTCAGAAAAGTCGAAATCTTCTTTGTATGGAAAAGTCCTTAGGTCTTCATACATGTCCAAAGTCTTTATCCAGTAGATAAACGCGTCCGTATCCATGTATGCGACTCCAATGTTTTCCCTTCCGTAGTGTTTAACCATTTTGTTATAATGGAAATCATACATCAGGGTTTTACTTATGTCCAAAATCGACATACCTATGTATAACGGACGGTCCATGACTATTGTTGTTTTCTTCATACTGACAGCGACTAGATTTTCGTTTATAATCATGGATGTTCCGAAATTTGGTTTTTGCACTAATTTTTCCAATTTCCTAGGATCACTCACTAATTTTACATTTTTGTGTTTTCTTTTGTTCTCCAAGGTCTTCCCAAAGATGGCATTGTTCATTAATTTATAGAAGTCCTTTTCAAATGCTGTTGTCGCTGCAGCTCTTCTTGCAGTGTTGGAATCAATATATGGTTTCAACCAACAAGACTGGGTGAATTCAATTGCTCTATGAATTCTCACTATACGTAGACCCAATTCAAGAGCCTGTTGAACTACCCAGTAGTGAGCCACATAGCGATCCTTATTCTCCAAGGTCATCATCAATTTTGGCCATCTTCCTGTCGGTGAAACTTCAGTCTTGGCTAGCAGAGGCAAGTCGTAGTGATGGTCATGAAGGTGCTCCGGATATTCAAAATCACAGTCCAGAATATAGCCTTTTGGACCATTTTTCGGAATCTGTGAGATGTCTCCAATGGTGGCCGGGTCGATCCATTTGAAGTCAGCGTAGGGAAGCGGATTTGACATTGCCCAACCATAAAGGTTGTTTGCGTCAAAGTAGCCAAGGTAGACCGATGGTTGTTGCTCGTCGAAGCCGGGGATGTACTTGTTGTTGGCTTTGACATGACGTGTTACAGCTTGTGTCAAACCGCCCCGTACACCAGATTCCATCATGAGCACCATATCAATATCCGTTAGAAGTTCCAGTCGACAGTTGGTTGACTTTAGCATAGCTTGCCATGCTAATCCTGGAGATGTGTACGAGTGTAGAGGGTCCAGTCCATAGGCGGAGAAGCAGGTGTTTCGGAATTCTTCCATCACATCGCACAGCAGAGTTACGTCCAATTTTATATAAAAGTCAGAATATTCCCCTAAGGTTTGAATGTTTAGTTGGTTCCAAACATTACAAGCATGATTGTAGTCTTCAACGGAGATTTCACTTTCGTTTAATTTGCTGTTGAAGGCTTCGATCGGTGGTAGACTGGTTTCTTCAAATTTTTCTGTAGATGTTATGTAGTCGTAGGGGAACACTCCTTTACGTAATACTAAGTCCAATTTATCTTCAGGTACAATCTTGCTGGTTTCTTTTAGGTCTTCTCTTCGTAGATTCTCAGACAATCTGCTCAAACTAGATGCCATAAATCTATAAGAGTCTACAAAGCGAAGTTTAATTTTACCTACGGTTTTTGAGAAACTGATGTACTTTTCCAATGTTGTAGCAAGAACATCAATTTTACCATCATCTCTTCCTAACTCTGGAATAATGAAGTGGGAGTCGTAGCCGCTAAGATTGTGTAACACGACAGGGATAAAGTGGGGCAGTTTGTAATTTATATTGCATGAATTACAAGCAGCTCCTCTGTATAAACCTGTCAGGTGATCGTGATCTCTTACTTTTGGATTTTCTTCACTGAAGCTCTTCTCGCATAGATAACATCTTGATGCCATATTGTATTCTTCTTGTTGATTCTCATTCAAAGGTTCCATAGGTACGACATTACCATACAAGCGTTGTACCTTTTCAGCAATGTCATACAACTGGTCTACGAAATACTTAGCGGCTTCTTCACCACGGTAGAGTATTGGAGTGGATGTTAAACCATAGTTTTGCAATTGGTTTTCAGACAAGGTTGATTTCACTATTAGACAAAAACTGTTGGGTTGATGCAACTGATATTTTGTTCTTCTAGTCACTTCACCGTCCGGCAGCTCCTGTGGTACTAACGTAGATTCAAAATCTGCGTAGATGACTACTGGAATCCGATATTGGTGAACTGTTTTGTTAAATTGGATACACGCTCGAGATGGTGGTGGCAGACTAATCTTCACTTCATAGTTCTCGTTGCAAAGTCTTTTATGTTCCAACAACCAGTCCGATCCTCCACGTCTTGAATCTTTCCAAGAAAAGCAGAAACATCTCTTGCAAACTGTAATCCTATTTACTCTTTTGGTCAATTGTTTTACAACTAAGGCTTCAAAGTCCTTTATCCATACATAATGGGAAATTTCACCCTTAGTTATCAATAGTAAGTCCGTGTGGTTTCTTTGCTCAACCTTTACTACCCGCAAAGGATAAACGTTGTTTGAATCATCCAGACCAAAAACATTCACTGAAACGCCAGGATTTTTCTTTTCAAATTTGTCTATGTCTTTCAATGTAACTGGGTAGGTGAGGCCTTGAAAGTTGTAGCGGTGTTCATTTTCGTAATATTCTCTACCAACTCTTTCAGGATGATCTTTAACATACTTGGTTAACATTGCATACTTAAAACATTCATTACCTTCATTTTGCACATTCCTACACGATTTAGTGTTTTGGATTTTCTTTGGTAAAGGGATAAAACTACTACCCCTTAAACCATATCCATGCTTGTGAACCCTTACATCCATACCTTCAATTGATGACAAAGTCCATCCAGATCCTCTTCCTTCATGTTCTTGAAGTTTTGTTATAAGTTCTTCCAAGCATTCTTCAATAATATCATCGATGTTGGAGGTGAAGGTAAGGGTTCGGTTTTTGGTAATGAACGCTCTCAATGCTGTTTCACCATCAGTATTGTTAAACATAGCCTCTAACACCATTCCAAATTTAATAAAATTTAATCTTTGTAGTTCTTCCCTCAAGGTTCCACCAACAAGTTCCTTAGCCTGGGTTATAAATGTTTCCAGTTCCAATTGAACATTATTAATTTTGAAATGTGTTACAACTCGTCCTGGTAAGGCCGTGGTGCGCAGTTGTTTCACATCTTCCAGTTCTTCTTCAGTGTCCTCTTCTTCAGTGTCTTCTTCTTCAAAAGGTCTTCTAGCAGTAGATGGTCCAGCACCAGCAAATTGGATCACACTAGGTCTTCTTCTTTGCATTTGCTGTAGATAGCTGTCCCAGTAGTCCGTCTGCTTCTGGTGCTCTTCCAAAAACCGGTCAATTGAGTCTAAGTCTATTTCATCCATGGTAATATCTTCTTTTCTATCTTCGTCTTCATGTAATTCTCTGTGTATGGTGAAAAGATCTTCGTCTTGAAAGATTTCCCCACAAATGTCGCAAAGAGCCATTTCAAACGGTTTGGCTTTGAATGCACACTCTGTGAATGTCCACGCAATAATGAGCAGCGCACTCCACCGGGACCCTTTATATCCGAGGCAGATAGGTGGGGAAAGTGACGTCATATGGAAACAGGTTATCACTCATGTGCTAAATTTAGCCTTTACACAACCGTTTGTAATACATTTATCAGTAGGCTTGATAAATTGATGATATTTGGTCTAGATTCAATAATTTGTACAAGTTTTTTCAAAGACGTCTGTTTGAGCAAGTTTATGTAGGTCAAGGTCATTTGGAATTATTATTTTGAGCGGGGGATAGAGCACTAAGCAGCATCATTTACTACAAAGTGCTCTATCCCCCGCTCACATTCTTTTTTTAACTTTTTGTTTAAACTTTTTACAAGGGTGAAACATCACCATCAAAGTCAGAATCATTCTCATCACGAAATAGGTAGCGATGACAATACATAATTCTTCTGGCTACCAACACCCTATCCATTGGACGATGAGGAGTGTCTTGTTCTTGTTCTTCTTCTTCAATTTCCAATTGGAATTCCATTTCCGACTCAGATGACGACTCTAATGTTTCGTAGGCGTGCAAGTCCACTTCATTGTCCGTTGAACCAGCTTCGTCAGAGTCCGTTTCAATATCCATTATTTCTTCCTCCTCTTCCTGATCAACCGCAGGTAGTTGGTCCTCTGCTTCTATAACTTCTACAGGTATTACCTCCAGAATTGAAAGAATTCTGTTGCGATGGAACACGGTGTTGTCAAGTGGAGCCATGGTATGAAAGTGTTGTATCCATCCAATTTGCTTACCCTTTTTATACCCCCACCAACTATACAATTTATGTGGGTCAAGGTCACGTAGAGATACCCTTTGAGCGGGGGATAGACCACTAAGCAGCATGCTAGTCCATTGCCGCAAAGTGATCTATCCCCCGCTCTGTTCTACAAAACCTCAATCAAGTCCAAGTCCAAGTCCTGTTTAACACATTTTATTCTAATTCCATATCCAATTTAAAAATTTCAATTTCGCATGGTTTACATTCATGATGTATCAAACACTCCAGCTCCCTAAACATATCGTCCAGTTCGTCCAAATTATGATGTCCTACTTTTAACACATGAAGGTGGTTCATGCTTTGCATTGTAGCATGACCATCAACAAACAAGTTTCTTTTCCACGCTAACATAAATTGGCAGTTTTCTTGAAAGATTTTTCTCACCAAACAATCATACACAGCCGTCAACATGTCTCTACAATCTTCATAGTGTACCATCACAGAATACCTGTCCAAGTTAGCACCAAGCAGCGATCCACTCATTGTTTCTAGCGTTCCACTGGAAGGTCCAAAGCAGAATGAAGTCGAGATGTATAGACCCCCTCTTTTATACCAGTTAACCGGTTGTCCTTGCTGTAAAGTGGGTCAAGGTCATCCAATGCTACCCTTTGAGCGGGGGATAGACCACTAAGCAGCATGCTAGTCCATTGCCGCAAAGTAGTCTATCCCCCGCTCTGTATTCTACACACACACACACACACACACACATGTCCCTGTCCAAGTCTTTCATTACATACCCAATATATATTCAGTTCCTTCATCATCACTATCACTCATCACTGCTTCCACAAACTCCACAGGATTAAAGTTAAATTGTTTCAATTGTTCTTTTAAGTTTTCAATTTGTTGGTCCTTTACTTCTAAAACACTGTGAAGGTGTGATATGTAGTCCGCTGCCTCGTTGATGCTTGCTACTCTCGGATCGCCTAACTTCAAGCTGGGAACTACACCCTGCAGCCTGAAGTACGCCATACGCCTTTCTTGCTCCTGCCGTTGACCAGGACTGAGCAAGCCTTGCCCGTCTTGGCTCACCTCCAGCAAGGTCCGTAGCATTGGAGCTTTGCAGGCGTTTGCCCGAGCAACAGTTATGCTGTGGAATGGTCGAGCAGGTCCACGAGTAGCAGGCAGGACGTTGGCAGCACGCCTTCTTGAAGAAGAAGAGGAAGCCTGAGAAGTTTTGGAGTTGAAAGCCATGTTACAGTGCTGTATTCAGCTAAGCGGTACAAAGCAGAATAACCAAACTGCACGTTAATACCCGTATATATACACTTATCAGTGGTGGGGGTACTAGCTAGCCTTGGTAAAGTGGGTCAAGGCCATCCAAAAACATTACCAGAACGGGGGATAGATCACTAAGTGGCATGTTAGTCCATTGCCACAGAGTGATCTATCCCCCGCTCTGTATTTCACATTCACGCACACATTCATACATACACACAAGTCCCAGTCCAAGTCTTTACCCACACACCTATCCACTCTCATCCTCACTATCATCACTGTCCAACAGGCTTTCACACTTCCTAATTAGTTTTTCCAATTTACTCCGGATATAAAGTAGCTCCCTGCGAGTATTCTCTAGCATTCTGTCCCTTTGCTCTATCACTTCGTCGTACCACTCGATGATGTTAGGTGGAGTCTGAGTTGATGCGTCCATCGTGGTTGGTTGAGACGCTCCGCTGCTCCGCAACTCCTTCCTCACAGGACCAAAGCCGGAGAATCGGACACGACCACTTGACGAAGGCCCCGATCGGATTGGTCCAATGCTCGGGCTGGAGTTGGAGGCGACCGGGCCAGAGGTAGAGGCTGGGACGTTCATAGCAGACATGGTGGTGTTCAGCTTAACGGTGTAAAGCAGAATGAGAGGACGGTTGATCACCACTCCTATACATACCCATTTTTAGTGGTGGGGATAACACGGGGGGGGGGGGTTAAAAGAAATTTTGCTTAGTCTTCTCGGTCATCAGTTTTACATACCTTTAGCACACCCATCATTTTGGTTTCTTCAATAACTTTACACACCTCAAAAACCCAAGCAAACAGCTCATCTATGTTGTTATAATTAATTTTTGTCCAGTGTTCATACTTATGAGTTTGGTTGTTTATAATACATAGATAAAATGTAGACCCATCTCGTCTTATACAATACTCAACTTCCATTCTATGCCGGTTTAGCACTTCCCAAGCATTGTGTTGATCTATCAAGAAGTCACCACCTTTGTAATTGTACCGTGACATGTTTACACGGAGTACAGAAACAGACTGAAGCAAATGAACGGCTCATACAGGCTTAGTAAGAGCGTTAGAGTGGGGGGTATCACGTGATACACGACATTAGTTGTAAGGTTAGCACTTTACTTTAAACAGTAATTTATATGGGTCAAGGTCATTCAAACTTTGAAAAATTTTTACCTCCAAACACTTGTAGCAAGCTACAAGTGTTTGGAGGTAAGTTTTTATTTGTTAAAGATTTTTGTAACTTAGTCTTCACCCTCAAGGACACGGTTTGAGATTGTCCCAGTGACTTTACATCACCGCCAGGTTAAAGTATTATACAAGTCAAGTGTTTTTTTTTTTATTCCTTGACTTGTATAATACCCCTCTCCCTTACTTTAAGAGGGTTAGGACTAAATTTGGAAAAAATAATTTGGAAAAAGAATTTCTGTTTTTACTTATTGTCCAACACAACCTAACAATTTAGAATTTCTTTTTTTTTTTTTTGGTGGGCCTACATCCTAATCCATTTCCCACACAGATTGGCATCCTTCCCTTCGTATTAGATAGCCTTTTTTGTGGATGAAAAATTGTCTTTGTACCATCCGAACGGGTACTTTCATTGTATGAAGGTTGCCATCACCTTTTACAATGATTTCTACATTTGCATCAAAAGCTCCATACGTTTGAACAATAAAATAATATTTTTCATCCACTTTAAGTCTTCTAATATCAAGCGGTTGCGGACTGTGGGGATGTCTGGGTTGGGATGTTTTAGACCTAATGTTGTTAAGACTGTAGGGTCTTACTCTCGGAAGATTGATATTTTTGTTCAAGTGCGTTTGGCAACGGTCTTCATCTAAAACAGCAAACTTCTGACAGCAAAGAACCCCAAAGTCTTTTGACATATACACGTAATCGCATTTATTACCCTTGCCAGCAGGGACTTTAACACGCTTACGTTTTTGTGTTGGACGCTTTATTGGAGTGTTTTGGAGCTTGTCAGGTTTAGGCTGGCTAGAAGGAATAGGGGTAGAACACTTTACACGGTGAAGAGGAAGGGAGCAAACAATTTTGGGTGGGGTAGGAGAACGTGTTAGGTCGATTATTGGTAAGGTAAATTTGGATGTCATATCAATAGTAGGATAGGGAGCGTCAGGAGAAAAGATAGATCGACGGGGTGGTTTAACAGGTGTTGGTGGGATAGGGGATAGAGGTAGAGGACATTGGGATTTGGTGTATGAAAGGATTTTTTGTGAACGGGAGTATGGGGTGTACTTCGGCTTTGAAATCTTCTTCTTCTTCTTGTCGTCCTCCTCCGTCTGGAAAACGGCAGCATCCGAGTTGGAGTCCGAGGAAAGGGAGACAGCTGGAGAACAAATCAATCCTCGGCTGGCCCCAGCGGCAGTTGTATTGGTTAGCGCTGGCATCGATGGCAGAAGGCTGGTCACAGTCGTGATTACAGCCAGCGCTTGCCGCAGGACCGAGTACTGCATCGTAGTGGTCCCAGACGAAGAAGGCGGAGTAGACTGGACAGCCGAAGTGGGGTTAGCAGAAGAAGCAGAAGCTGGAGGGTAATTCTTCAATTTCAAACCCTTCAAACCCATTTTAAAAGTGAAGAAGTGAAGTGAAAATATGTAATATAAAGATGCAATATAAAAATGCAAAGAGCAGGAGCACCGGTCAACACGAGTGTTGGTGGTCCAATGAGAGGTGCATGCAACCCGGCCGCCTTATATCCCCACCGACCACGGGCGAGCCCCACCCAAGGGTATAGGGGTAGGGGTAGGGGCGGGGCTGGGGGTAGAGGTGTGGGGTGGAGGTGTGGGGTGGAGGTGTGGGGTGGAGGTGTGGGGTGGAGGTGTGGGGTGGGGGTGTGGGGTGGAGGTGGGTTGGGGGGGGGGGGTGGAGGTGTGGGGTGGAGGTGTGGGGCGGAGGTGTGGGGTGGAGGTGTGGGGTGGAGGTGTGGGGTGGAGGTGTGGGGTGGAGGTGTGGGGTGGAGGGGGGGGGGGAATGCTGGAGCAGTCTTTCCTATAATTAGGTCAAGGTCACAAAATAACTTGAAAAAATAAAGCCCCACCTGGGGCATTTAGGTTGCCATCGCTGTAGCCTCCAAAGAGACCCAACTATGGACAACAGCAGACTTGTATGTTAGTAATACCTAACCATTAAGAATTTAGAAAACTACTGTATTTAGGTCAAGGTCACGGAAAAACTTTAAAAAATAAAGCCCCACCTGGGGCATTTAGGTTGCCATCGCTGTAGCCTCCGAAGAGACCCAACTATGACAACAGGGCAACATCCAATGTTGTGTTCCCTTCGCCACGCAAGACTTTTAAATATTTACTGCATTGGTAACAAATAGCTAACAAAACATTTACATAATTTTGAGAGAGGTTGAGGACAGCCCTAGTGGCTTACACGTCCTCGGTCCGAGTGCAGAGGCCGCCGCAAATTGGCCACAGCTGTGGTCTGCATGCCAGCGTACAAACGGACCGGTTCCCAACCCAGCCGCAATATTGCATGCCTGAGAGGACCCATGCTACAATTGGTTTAAAATAGCTTTACACGGGGGTCTACTCCCGTACCCTATCTTTAATATTTAACTTTAGCAATGCAGTAAATTTTTAAAAATCTTTGTGGGTCAAGGCCACACGAACATTAAAAAATTTCGGCCCCCGTACATCCATGGCGAACCACGAATGTTCGGGGGCCTTGGGGGCAAAAACACAAATAGCTAACAAACTTCATTTATATAATTTTGGTTTCCAGAAGGGAAACAGAGGTTGAGGACAGCCCTAGTGGCTTACACGTCCTCGGTCCGAGTGCAGAGGCCGCCGCAAATTGGCCACAGCTGTGGTCTGCATGCCAGCGTACAAACGGACCAAGTCCCAACCCAGCCGCAATATTGCATGCCTGAGAGGACCCATGCTAACGTTGGTAAAAAATGATTTTACACGGGGGCCTACTCCCGTCCCTATCATTACAATTTACTTTGAGCTGTGAAAAAGGCTCAAGGGGGAGTGCTAAAACAAGCGTATACACTTTAGATAGATATAACACACACTTACAAAATAGGTTGAGCTCAACATGGTACGTGCTGGAACAAGCATATACACATTAAACACATATGACATAAAAGACAACAAGACAAAACACGAACAAGACACATAGGAGACATAGGGTACAAGTAAAACACTCACATATAAAACAATTCCAAATACCCATACGCAAGCGCAATATCTTAAAAATAATACAAGTCTTAAAGTTAGAGTAGACTTCGCTAAACAGTGAAGGCGCCTTTCAGTGTTTAGTGAGGCCTATGGCGGTCCGTCCCGATCGTTCACGTTCAACGCTCGGGAGCGGACTGCGAGCCGGCTGTGGCCGGGCCGCCTTATATCCCCACCGGTCTCCCCCGAAGGGGCGGCATGGGGCGGAGGTCCACCCCGGGGGTGGGGGTCCACCCCCATGGGGTGGGGGTGGGGGGGGGGGTGGGGGTGGGGGTGGGGGTGGGGGTGGGGGGGGTGGGGGTGGGGGTGGGGGGTGGGGGTGGGGGTGGGGGGTGGGGGTGGGGGTGGGGGTGGTGGGTGGGGGGTGGGGGTGGGGGTGGGGGTGGGGGTGGGGGTGGAGGTGGGGGGGGGTGGGGGTGGGGGGGGGGGGTGGGGGTGGGGGGTCCACCCCTCAGGGGTGGTTCAAGGTCACCGACTACACTTCTACTCTAAGTCTGGTTCAAGGTCACCCACTACACTTCTACTCTAAGTGTTGCCAATACCCCCACCTTAATCGAGTCCCTAAGCTACGCGATGGCGCTCAGCCAGTATGTCTCAGGCTTGCATGCGGTAAGCATCGCTGCTCTTCGACTCTGTTCATGTAAGTGTTTTACAAATTTTTTGCCTCAAGGTCATTACACTTTAACTCTGGACAAACATGGCTTGGATTTTCTCTGATTTTACTCAAGGTCACTACACTTTACCTCTGGGACAATATCGACTTGTAGTATTTCAGTGTTTTGACTCAAGGTCATCACACTTTAACTCTAGCACGTCGGTTATCGTACCAGAGGTGCTCAATAACCTAACTTGTAATGTTTAGGGTGGCGTTTGCACGCCACGTGGTATCGCCATGAGTGTCCAGTCCAAATTTTAGGTTAGATTAATTTTACTATGGTCTTTTCCATTTCCACTTCGTTTTGCCAAAGAATAAGGTGTCGCTTTATAAAGTGGTATTTCTCTAATGTTATAGGGGATTGCAGGGATACAATTAGTTTATTTAGGAGACTCTTCATCTTGGAGTTTAACACAATTTCCACTTTGACTTTGCTTCCTCGGCTCTCACAGCCTAAGCTGTACAGAAATGTTTCTTCTAGTGCCAACTCGGGCCAAGAGAACAGTGTATTGACTGTAGGACAGGTCATGGTGAAGTGATGCGATACTCCAGCGTACAACCTCACCTTCCCCCACCACTGTGACCTTCCCCCACTCCTGCTGTTTCCCCCACCTCTTTTCCCTTGACTCATGCGCTACAAGCAGTCTCTCAGTATTGTGCGGACTTTTGTGAGGGAAGCCATGTCGCGGGACGCTTTAGGTAAGAAACTTAACCGTGTTAAGACTTTATTAGTTGCTCACTGTCCACCACTCAAAGTCAAAAGGGTTTCGACTTTAGCTAAGTGGCGCAAACTGTTGCGCGGACACCCTAAGTTTTATACCAAACAGACTAATGTAAGTTTTACTGATGAAGATTTGTTTAGAATGTTGGATGAGATGACTTTTCCTTGCAAAATTCAGTTAGTTACTACCATTCCTGACAGTTTGGAGTCTTAGTCTCTCAAGCCGATATACCTAGAGTACGCGGAGCCTGGAGGTCAGTCGCTCGGTGACTGTCGTGGGGTGCGCATCGGTGTCGGCGCTCCTTTGTTAGGTTTTCTAGGTCACAGTAATATCAAATTGTTGGTGTTGTGCTGGTTCAAGGTCACCTGAGGGATAACCGATTGGCCGTTTAGGCAGAGTCATGTCAGAAACTCGAGTTTAACTTGGCACTTTTGCCGTTTCTCGTCGAATATTCGCTCCAAGTGGTCAAGGTCACGGGGACTCTGACTGAAACTCGGAGCGTAGTGCGAGAAACGGCAAAAGTGCCAAAAAATTTTAAGTTTCGGCGTGACCTTGACCTTAGTGGCGTCGGTGACGTCATTTTGATGACGTAAGGGGTGATGACGTCATCAGCACGTCATTTCTGTGACGTCATGGGTGTGACGTCATCGAAATGACGTCATAGGTGATGACGTCATCGATGACGCAATCGATGACGTCATCGATGACGTCATCGGTGAGGTCATTGACCTCGATGACGTCATCCCTCAGGTGACCTTGAACTGGGCCAGCACCAACAATTTCACACTACTTACGTTGACTAATAGCATGTTATGTTTCAAGCGTTAAGTATATTGCATGATGATAAATTACAACTCCCAGTGATAAACTGCAATGCTCCAACAATCTGATTTATGTTGCTCTGAATGCTGGCAATTACAATGGAACAGGTCGATTCCACGCCAAGCTCGTACACCTAGACAATGCGTATTATTATATTTGATTTAATTTCAACAAAACTTGCTTTAGCTAAAGAATAAAATAAATATGAGTTTAGAATATGCATATTAAATAGTTATATAATAATGTATTATTATATAATGTATGTATAACTTATGTGAACGACTGCGTAAAATTTCTCAATAGAATATACGTTATATTCCAAATAATCTTCTCTTTGTGCGATTTTAAAGTTCCTAATAAATTACACATGCTATTCCAGCATATAATTCTACTACTATATTAAAGAGTGATTATTACATGAAAAATTACTCTAAATAATTTTGTATTTTATCTGAATTGTGAAAAAGTCAAAATATAATGCATCAACTTTGAGCTGTCGAAGGAAAGGTTATATCTTAAAAAAACGCGGTAAATAACCAATTGATTTTAACAACACCCATATGTTAAAATGATGATGTTGCAATAGAATATAAAACCTCATTCTCAACTGCATTATTCATAGCTAAATATTAATGCAAATATATTTTTAAAGGTATTGAAATATGCATATGCGATATTTTAAATTTGTGACAAACATAAAAATAAGTTTGACACTTATAAGTCATAAAACATACAGAGCAACATATTAAATATAATCGTCCTCAATAGGAGTAAAAGCTAAAACAATTCCCTCATAATCTCTGAGAATACTATTTAGCTTTAATGATTAACAGCTCTGGTAGTTCTGACATTTAAGCTTTCTCCTTACATTATTTATACATAGTTAGAGCTATAACAAGGAAACTCAGGAGGGTTTATCAGTTGTAAGCCTCATTGCTTAGTTAAGGCGATAGGGCGGGAACAGCTGTTGTTGAATCCTACAATAGTTACAATCGGATTATGAAGCCTTGTTACTCGCGGTTTAAACAAACACGTTTGCAGGGAAGAGGCTTACAACAAAGGAAAACGTATTATACCACATCTTGATTATAAAGCAGGTTTCACATTTTATAATTTCTTGCTCGCAATGTAAAAAATTATTTAGGTTATAAATACTGAAGAAAAAGTTTACTAACATTGAGTATGCAGCATAGTGTTTAACCTGAACTCTGCCAGATTGTGTAAGGTCTATTTATTTAATTTATTATTTTTTCCAAACCTATCTAAACAGTGATATTTGGATATAATGATAAATGTTTCCAATATAATTTTAAAAGAGAAAACATAAAAAAATATATAAAATGAAATAACACACCAATGGAAGCAATGACGCAATACATATAGATTGTAATAACCGGTTTGAGATGTTAATCATTCGTAATTCATATAACTAGATTTTCTGGTGGTTAAACGATAATTTAGCGGTGATGAACACTCCATGATCGTAGCCCGTAATCTAGTTGTCTCTGATTACTACAGCCTGAGCTGCAGATCACCAGTTATTGCGAGCGATTTTTTTAATTTTGTAAAAGATTACATCAATTTTCAATAAATAATTTACGCACGAAATATAAAAAAAAGTATAAACTCGATTTGATTATTAATTATTGCTGAACATTTTTATGAAAACACAACATCTTGGTTATAAAGTGATTAAGTTAAAACTTAGCATATTGGTTATGTTTGTTATATTGGTTATAGTATCTTGCGCACTTGAACCGGAATATTATTTGTACAACTTTTTGTAGTAATATCTGTAACACAGTCAGTTCGCCAAAATGCTAAGTGCAAAAAGGAAGTGTTTCTATTCAAGATTAGCTTGTTTGCTCCACTCACTTGAATTCACTGCGAGCTAGTTCGCTTCGCTCACACGCCTTTCAAACTTTGTAAAGTGTTCTATATGTCATGGACTCTGGAATATATGTTTGAAACCACGTGTAGAATTCGTAACACGTGGATTCTATTTCAATAGTTAACAATTGGTTTCATCATTGTTGCTAACTCTTTTGTTTTTTAAATTGTTTTGCAATTTTACAAATTAATTCATTGTTTTAACCTTTTCCCCAAACTTAATTGATCCAAGAATTAATACCTTTTATAATATCGTAATATTCAGTGACTGTATTTAAAATTCATCATTAAAGAAACGTAAGAAAAAAAAACTATATTCTTATGCTCTTTATATGAATATTTTTAACTCTTATTATTTCCTTATGTTTTAATTTCTTATGTTTTCCTTTGTTTTAATTGGAGTCCTTAAACTATAAATCTATTCAATATAATGTAATAAATCATGAATATTTGGCGAATTAAATTACATTTTTACAAAATCGAATGACATCGGAATAAACAAAACAATTCAAAAATCTTGAAAAGAACTAAGTTTATAATACTAAACATTGGTATGTTATTTCTCTTATATAATAGGTGTTTTAATAGTTTTGTAGCCTTTTAAAGATTTAATTAGCCATTTTACGTCTTAATTTTTTAAATATATTTGTATAAAATATTAAAAGAGTTGATGACCTTTTGAAATAACGAATTTTAAATGAAATAACAATGGTTATTATGACGAAATATTAAAACGATTGCCTTATTGGATTGACATTAATTTTACTAAGGATTCTATGGATGGTATATGTATATAGTATATATATTAAAAATATGAAAAGTCAAACGTGTTTACTTTTATTTAAACAATGTTCAATCTTCCATACGAAAAGTCTATGTACAACTTGACACGAGACTTATCACGTGGTGGCAATCGTGGAATCGTGGGTTTGAGGAGATGTATATTTCAATACTTTTGAAATATTGATGTCCACGGTGTACAGGCAGCGTCTAGCTTAGTTAATAGCCTGTTATGGGCCATCAGCTTTAATACTTTAGGTCTTCAGGGACCGCAGTATAGCCCAATTACCTAACCAACATCCAAAACAAAGAGAAAAACAGTTTGAGAAAAAAGAGTAAGTTAACTAATTACTTCTCATAACAAAACGACCATAAACATTATGGATAAGTTATACAGCAAATTGTTATTAGTGTAGGCAACAATGATCAATAATTAAAATAATTATAATTCAGGATAAAACTGTTTTGCATGCATTACACAAAATATTATAAGCTTAACTTAAATATAAAAAGATTATAAAAACACATATGGGTTTAAAAACACCTAATAAGTTATTTTATTTAAAGAGGTTGATCAAAAACTTAAAATACCTATAAAGTTTAGGTCATTTTATAAGATATGTTATGCCATGTCACTATATTTTAGGTTTTCATCTATATGTCTGTCATTTAATTTTTCAGTGATTGTACACAATTTCAGTACTTTTTATCGCCAATTAGGGGTTAATGAGGGGTCTTTGAGGAGGAAAACTATGAATGGGTATATCCGATTAAATATTTCAAGTTATTTATAGCAATGTTACAAAACCCTACATAAAATGGGCAAATTGTTTGTTAATTATGGCAAACAATGTAATTTATAAGATATATTTTTAAAAAAGGCTAAAAGAAGAAAATTACTACTATCAAGAGAAAGTAATTTAATATGGTGTATTGGTCTTTCCTTCGAAATTTTTATGACATTGTACAGTATATTGTAACATTCATAATGCCAATCTCTTCTTCTCAAGTTAATTTGAAAAAAAAAAAATATTGTGTCTAAATTCAAATATTTATTTTCGTTTTAGTTAGGATGTTTTCTATAAAAGAAATATTAAAATCTTAATCATATCAACATTGTGATAAAGCAATAAAATTTAACAAAAAAAGTAGCTCAAAAACTACTAAAATTATTATTATTTTCTTTTTAATTTCTTAATGTAAATTATTATTCTAACATTGTTTATTATATTAAAGTATTATTAGTTTATTCTTTTGAGCTTTACAGCATTAATAAAATTCACTTCACAAACTAAACTTGCTAATATGAGATTGATGTAATGCCCTGAATTCCCCATGAACTAACGGGTGGAAACATGTTTCAGCACTTGAAACTTGTGAGTAGCTTAGTTGGGACGTATAACGCAGTAATGGATACGTAACTTTGAATATCCAATATCTTATGAACCACCCATCGTTCTGCTTTGCATTGAACTATACCATTTGATGATCCCCGTCTCTCACACAATTCCATTGTCAAGCATTATCATAATCAGTCTTATACTTTCCACATTTATAAACATTTACAGATGGTCATCTAGTGTAAATTATATAGTCCAAGTAATTTGTTTAAATCTCCTTAACATTGTTTCAAGGCTCTATGACTTTAAACTAAACTGCATTTTGTTTAGTTATTTATTTTATTTTTATTTTTTGTTATACATAATACATGAATCATTCTTAGTATACGTGTGTAAGTTTTTTAAAATGTAAATAAGGTAACATATTTCCAATTACTAACATAATATAACACAGCGTATACGATAAATATTTATCAGCCTGATCGTCGAAGGAAGGTACGTGTGGATGTGAGCCTTGTTCTGTACATAGTTTGAAATCAAATGTCGCTAATAATGGAGGGAAATAATTTTTAATTTTCAATGGTTGTAAAATTTTTTATATTTCCTGCTCTGAATACTTATCAAATATCTCTCTAGGGGTTTTTCAGGGGTTTTCAGTGTCAGTAGTCGCTATGAAAAAGCTATCTTAACTCTATATTTCGACAAGATAAGTCTTAGATGTTAAATCAATTTAGTTTCAAAAATAATTCATTGCATATATAAAATGAATGAAAAATATTCCAATTTTCAAGCCATACAATTTATTAAATATTAAAATTTTTCTATATAATTGTAAGTTAAAATTTGTAACTATTGGTTAAAACATTTCCTAAAAAGTACTATTATATATTGATTTATTTTTTATTTATTGCCTGGGTAGTTTTAATGCAAGTACACACATAAAAGTTTTTAATATGTACTTGAATTATAATTTAAGGTGTAAAATATTTGTAATATGAGGAGGTGTTTATTTATTCTCTTTTTATTTAATATTATTGGTCTCGGATTATCATTATTTACACTTAATTACGTAATTGCTTACTTTTATTTATCTTCATTTCACAATATAAATAATAGATTCAAATACAATACGAAGTTTTTTCACTTTCACATGTATATTTTTAATCCTTAATAACTAATGTCATTTTTGTTTTATTAATTAGTTACATGCCAAAGTTTGAAGTAAAAGATGTTATGAAACAATGTATTGTCTTTATGTCTTTATTAGCCAATCCCAAGCGTCCCATTAACCAAAGTAAGCACCCCTTGCACGTAATGCATTAATATTTCAACCCCCCCCCCCCCCGCCACGACAGCCACTAGCACCTACCCAACACCGAAATCCTACCCACCTGATGCTCTACCCTCATTCCTGCACCTGGTCCGGCCTACTTAAAATTTTAAACATGATATTTATGGTCACTAGACTGAAACATATACCAAATGTCATTTGTCAAGTTTTGTCACAGACTAAATTTATTAATAAATAGACCTAAATTTCGCCATGAAGAAAATGATAATGAAATTGTTTCAAGAATAATCACTGAACATTTTATAAACTGTAATGCGAGAACATTTATTTTTTTTATAAATAAACATGAATTTATATAGATAATATTTTTTCAACTATAACGGTACTATTATTTCCTCAGTTGTGGCTGCAGTACCTCGTGCATGTTTACATATTACGTTCTGATCAATAATTTAAGCTTAGGGAAATATAAAAAGTCTAATATATTTTTACAAATTCTTCTTTTTTAACTCACATTTTAGGAATCCTTAACAATTACCAAAACAATTGTTCACTAATTAACGACTTTATGAGTCCATGATGAATTATAATCCAACCTTGGTTTTATCAAAAATTTATCAAACACTTTCTCCCTGAGGAGCAAACTGTAAGGCCAGCGGCCGTGTTTTTCGCCCCTATTTATTGATTTTAAGGGGTGAGTGGTGGAGGGATGGCCTTTACGACTCTCTGAGCTTTTTGACACATTTAACTGGCAATGAATTCAGTTATTCATGTAGGATGAAGAGTTGTGTTTTATGTAATCCATTTTTTAACGTTTGGGTAAATATCCATTTAATTAACGTTTTGAGCACTCTAGCATCTCTTTAACAATTTACGTTAATCCAGTGTAGATTTAGCTTTTTCAAAGATATATTTAAACCTATATATACAATCCAAGCTAATGAGTTTGGTGTGTTTTAGTCACTGACTAAATTGAAATCAGTGAATTCTATATACACCACCAATTTTCATTTTTAAAATGCATAGATCTTGGTTACTTATTAAGTGTTCAAAAATGTTCTTATAACCGTAGTTGCCCAAAATTATCATATTAAAATATAGAAGAATGAATGAATGAATATTATGAATATTATGAATGAAGATTATGTTTAATGACCATTTTTTATTTGTTGTGTTTTAATGGAATTGACACAAGAGCTTTCAAATTGATACAATTTTTCACAGAATGTACTATTATACTATTTATTAGTTTATAGTTTTTTTTTTCTTTTAAGAACTTTGAGCTGATATTTAAAACTTAACAACAGAGACTTTTGACCTGTAGTTTAAAAATTACGATAATAATACGAAATGGATATTTTACAATCGAAACATGTAGTGAACAAACTTACTGTTGCAGACATAAGCTTAGAGACACCGTGGCAATTCCAGAAAAAAAATATTTATTCTCATCCTTGTTGTTTTTATCAACCTTATCTAAATTAATTATACTTTCATAAAGTCATATGTTCTTAATATTTTTTACTCTCGCAAATTATATTGGAGATCATTATACAAAACTACAACAATAATTCTAAGCCATTGTGTTGAATTGAGGGTTTAATGTATGAGAAATAAATGGATATAAGCTAAGAGTGCAAAGAACCAATGCAGACACCCACAAGGAATTCATATGTATTTTCAAACCACCCTACATTTACAGGGAGTCTTTAAAGTCCATCACAAAACTTCATGAAATGACTTATGGGGTCAAAATAAGCTAACAACTTAATATGAAGTTATGTCCGAATATGAATAATTACACAGATCCGCACCATTTTGTTTTTTACACTTAAAAATCTTTGTTAAAGTGGCGGATTGATGTAGAAACTTCATATTTGGCATACCATTAATCGCTATTTCCACAATAAAAGTTATTTTTCTGCGATGCATATTTTTAAAATGGAGGCCATCGTTAATTTTTAAACATAATATCTTAAAACAGTAAGTTTTATCAAAATTTTACAACACACAAATTTTTTTTATTATATTACAACCATCAATGGAGTTATTGTGATTTTTCTATTAAAACAATCTTAGTTTACATTTTTTTAAAATGCATAATCAATGTTTCTCGGTAGAAAAATAACAATAACTCCATTATTTGTTGTCAAACCCTTACAAACTTGTAATCATTCGTTAGATAATTAAATTTGTCAACTCTTTTGTGTCTTGTAAAATTTAGATAAAATGTACTGATTTTGAGATATTTTAATTTATAAATTAAGAATGTCCGCAATTTCGAAATATACATCGCAGGAAAATAATGTTCGTTATGGAGATGGACATTGATGTTATTAAGGCCCATGCCAAATATGAAGTTTCTACATCCATCTGTCGCTGAAATAAAAATTAATTAGTTGAAAAAACGAAATGGACAATATTTGGGTAAATATGCATATTAGGTCATACCTTCATTAACCTTTTTTTATTTTGACAAAATTATTTATATTATGAAGTTTGGTGACGGAGTTTAGCCTTATAATTTTAATCCATTCTTTTCAAGAAATACTAGACCAACAGACTTACATCTTAATAGTTAGTGTATAAGCCTAATAAGAAACTCGTTCAATTTAAACAATAAAATAAATAAAACCGTGAAAATATATTTTGATTGTAAAGAAAAACACAATAAATATTCCTCCCAATAAACCGAAATACCCATGACCCCGTTTAATGCTGGCTTTTATTCGATTAAATAACGAATTTCTATTCCTCCATATCGTCCAAAAACCATTTTTCTGGTACGTACTTAGCATAAAAAGGGATATTTTGCATTAATCAGAAAACAGAGGCTTTCCAGTTTGCGTTTATAAAATAATTGAAATTCAATAGCAATTGAATTGAATTCATGAAATTGAAATTCGGTAATTTATTTTAAATACTCTAGTAAAAATTTGTAAAATAATCACATTGTGGTGGGAGTAAGAGCTTGAAAACAGAGTGAGAAAAATATTTTCAGCGAAAAACTTCAATGAAGGCAATTAGGAAAGGGAAACATTAATAGTTGTTGTTATTTTAACGTAATTATGCAAAACAAATCCCTTTCCTGAATTGGATAATGGAACTTAAAGGTTTTTACGATTTAATTCTATTAGCTCAACCATTGGGGGTTTGCACAACATATTTTTACCACTAAAAGGCAATAGTTAATATCTTTTTGATAAAAAACATATTTATTTTAAAGTGGTATTTATAGAAAAACGCTCTTAGTAGTAATAGATCTCCATTGTTTTTATATGACACTGAATGTATTACACACAACATTTTTTGTGATATAAGTTATATCCAAGCCTTTTTTCACATTGGTGGAAAGCCACACACTCGGTGAGGCTGGGGCCGAGGCACTAGTAACATCCACGATGGAACTGATCGTCTCGGCCTGCGACCAGTCTATGCCGCGAAGGAAACCCCGACGCGACAAACAACCCGTTTACTGGTGGACTGAAGAGATTGCGGAACTCAGAAGAACATGTTTAAGAACTAGACGAGCCGCCACAAGAGCGAGAATTCCCGCAGACAGAGTTCGTAAGTCGGAGGCCTATAAAGCTGCGAGAAAATCTCTCCGCCAGGCGATCAACAGGAACAAGGCGAATAGCTGGAGGAGACTTCGTGACGACGTTGACTCCGACCCGTGGGACCTGGGTTACAAACTTGTAACACAGAAACTCGGCGCCCGCTCTCCACCTTCCATCATGGAGGGCGCCACCATGGGGAGGATCGTCGCTGCGTTGTTTCCTGAACATCCACAGCGACCGCCGGTTGACTTCGGACGGGTAGAGGACATTCCACTCTTCACCTTCGAGGAGCTGGAAACCTCCGTTCTCTCCCTGAAGAGCAACAAGGCTCCTGGCCCGGACGGGATTCCCAGTGAGGCTTTAAAGAAAGTATTTTCAATCAACGCTGACTTGTTGTTGAGAATGTACAATGCCTGTTTAGTAGAAGGGATGTTTCCGGCTCCCTGGAAAACAGCCAGGCTTGTACTGATCAGCAAGGGCAAAGGTGATCCCGAGCTGCCGTCGTCCCACAGTTCTCTCTGCATGTTGGACACGGCTGGGAAGCTGTTCGAGAAGCTGATCCGTTCCCGCCTGACTTCTGCCGTGGAAGCTGCCGGGGACTTATGCCCCCGTCAGTACGGCTTCAGAAAGGGACGGTCAACGATCGACGCTGTCACCGAAGTTCAGAGAGCTTTGGAGAGAGCCGAGAGCCACAACCATTTCTCCCGCCGAGTAGTGCTTCTTGTTACGCTTGATGTCAAGAATGCCTTCAACTCGGCGAGGTGGGTCGATATGTTGGATGCGCTTCGCAACACCTTTCGTATTCCTGCATATCTGTTGCGGCTCATCGAGGATTATCTACGCTCTCGAAGCCTGATTTATGACACGAGGGACGGAACGCGGACGGTGGAAGTCACTTCTGGTGCCCACAAGGTTCAATACTCGGCCCGGATCTCTGGAACGTTGCCTATGACAGCCTCCTGAGGTCCAAGATGCCTGAGGAAACCACTTTGGTTGGGTACGCCGATGACGTCGCAGCTCTCATAGCTGCACGCAACGTTGAGCTGGCCCAACTAAGGTTGAACCGAGTCATGCGTGTGGTCAACACCTGGATGTCAGATCACGGTCTCTCGCTTGCTCTCAGTAAGACGGAGATTGTGATCCTCACGAACTACTTCCTCACGCAGTTCCTGACAGGTCACGGCTATTTCAAGTCGTACCTGAACCGGATTGGCAAGACCGGTTCACCGGATTGCATCTACTGCCCGGGCGTTCCCGATGACGCGGAACACACCTTCTTCCGCTGTTCGCGTTGGGAAAGGCCCCGCCTGGAGGCCACAAGAAAACTCTGTGTTTTTTCGGTGGACACGGTCTGCCAAAAGATTATGGAGGATGAGGGCAACTGTGATTGTTTGTCACAGTTCGTCCGGGGCATCCTCCTGGAAAAGAAAACCGATCTGGACCGCGAAGTGGCCCAGATCCCTTGATCGAGCGGCTGGATAAGGAGCGAGCTCCACGGGCGTAAGCCAAATTTAGGCCTAGCCTGACGTAATGTTCAGCGTCAAGCTGCGCTCCGGGTGTGTTCCGCCTACCGGACAGTGTCCGAGCCTGCCGTCCTGGTGGTCGCCGGAGTCATTCCTGTCAAGCTCTTGGCTGGAGAGAGGAAGGCGATTCATCAGAGACAAGGCGAGATCGGCAAGGACACGGCAAGAACAGAAGAGCGCTCCGAACCTTCTAGCTGTGGCAACACAGCTGGGAGCACGACATCCGAGGACGATGGACTGCGCGACTCATCGAGCAGGTCCAACCATGGGTGAAAAGGCGGCATGGCGAGGTGGACTACTACCTGACCCAATTTTTGACAGGTCACGGCTATTTTCGGTCGTACCTGAACCGGATGGGAAAGACTGGTTCACCGGACTGCATTTATTGCCCGGGTGTTCCCGACTATGCGGAACACACATTCTTCCGCTGTCCCCGTTGGGAAGGGCCCCGCCTGGAGGCCACACAAATCTTTGGTGCATTTTCGGTGGACTCGGTCTGCCAAAAGATTTTGGAGGATGAGGGCAACTGGGATTGTTTGTCACAGTTCGTCCGGGGCATCCTCCTGGAAAAGAAAACCGATCTGGACCGCGAAGTGGCCCAGATCCCTTGATCGAGCGGCTGGATAAGGAGTGAGCCCCATGGGCGTAAGCCAAATTTAGGCCTAGCCTGACGTAATGTGATAAACAATTCCAGGTTAGATTCCTAAAGAGTAGAGGAGGTTTTTTAGTGGGTAAACCCGTTTTTTAGGGGAGTCCCACACTACAGGCTGGCCACCTGTGTGCGTAAAGCATTTTTCCGCCTCTCCCTCAAAAAAAAAAAAAAAAAAAAAAAAAATACAACAATTATTTGT
>CM061534.1:25427400-25479342 GCA_030545055.2 Neoaliturus tenellus
CAGGAGGAAATCATTAGTAGTGTCAAATTGTTGGTGCTGGCTCAGTTCAAGGTCACCTGAGGGATGACGTCATCGAGGTCAATGACCTCACCGATGACGTCATCGATGACGTCATCGATTGCGTCATCGATGACGTCATCACTAATGACGTCATTTCTATGACGTCACACCCATGACGTCACAGAAATGACGTGCTGATGACGTCATCACCCCTTACGTCATCAAAATGACGTCACCGACGCCACTGAGGTCAAGGTCACGCCGAAACTTAAAATTTTTTGGCACTTTTGCCGTTTCTCGCACTACGCTCCGAGTTTCAGTCAGAGTCCCCGTGACCTTGACCACTTGGAGCGAATTTTCGACGAGAAACGGCAAAAGTGCCAAGTTAAACTCGAGTTTCTGACATGACCCTGCCTAAATGGGCAATCGGTTATCCCTAAGGTGACCTGGAACCAGCACAACACCAACAATTTGATATTACTGTGACCTTGAAAACCTAACAACGGAGCGCCGACACCGATGCGCACCCCACGACAGCCACCGAGTGACTGACTGTCAGGCTCTGTGTACGCTAGGTATATTGGCTTGAGAGACTAAGACTCTAAACTGTCAGGAATGGGAGTAACTAACTGAATTTTGCAAGGAAAAGTCATTTCATCCAATATATTAAACAAATCTTCATCAGTAAAACTGACATTAGTCTGTTTGGTATAAAACTTAGGGTGTCCGCGCAACAGTTTGCGCCACTTAGCTAAAGTTGAAACTCTCTTAACTTTGAGTGGTGGACAGTGAGCAACTAATAAAGTCTTAACACGGCTAAGTTTCTTACCTAAAGTGTCCTGCGACATGGCTTCACCTCACAAAAGCACAATACTGAGAGACTGCTTGTAGCGCATGAGTCAAGGGAAAAGAGGTGGGGGAAACAGCAGGAGTGGGGGAAGGTCACAGTGGTGGGGGAAGGTGAGGTGGTACGCTGGAGTATCGCATCACTTCACCATGAGCTGTCCTACAGTCAACACACTGTTCTCTTGGCCGAGTTGGCACTAGAAGAAACATTTCTGTACAGCTTAGGCTGTGAGAGCCGAGGAAGCAAAGTCAAAGTGGAAATTGTGTTAAACTCCAAGATGAAGAGTCTCCTAAATAAACTAATTGTATCCCTGCAATCTCCTATAACTTTAGAGAAATACCACTTTATTAAGCGACACCTTATACTTTGGCAAAACGAAACGGAAATGGAAAAGATTACAGTAAACTTAATTTAACTTAAAACTTGGACTGGACACTCATGGCGATACCACGTGGCGTGCAAACGCCACCCTAAACATTACAAGTTAGGTTATTGAGCACCTCTGGTACGATAACCGATGTGCTAGAGTTAAAGTGTGATGACCTTGAGTCAAAAACACTGAAATACTACAAGTCGATATCGTCCCAGAGTTAAAGTGTAGTGACCTACATTCAGAACTTGTAAAATTACTTACATATAGAGAGCTAGAGAACAGCGGAGACGCACCACATGGAAGCCGGAGACATACTGGCGAAGCGGTGTTGTGCAGCCTAGGGACCCAGTTGTGGTGGGGGTATAGCCAACACTTAGAGTACAAGTGTTGTGGGTGACCTTGACCCACTAAACTTACCTGACCCCCCCCCCCCCCCGACAAAAAGTGCGAACCCCCCCCCCCCCCGCAAAAAGTGCGAACCCCCCCCCCCCCCCGACAAAAAGTGCGAACCCCCCCCCCCCCGCAAAAAGTGCGAACCCCCCCCCCCCGCAAAAAGTGCGAACCCCCCCCCCACCCCCACCCCCACCCCCTCCCCCACCCCTGATATCCTGGGCGTGGCAGCCCCCGGTGGGGATATAAGGGGGTCCGGCCAGAGCCGGCTCGCAGTCCGCTCCCGCGCGTTGAACGTGAACGACCGGGACGGACCGCCATAGGCATCACTAAACATTGAATGGCGCCTTCAGTGTTTAGCGAAGTCTACTCTAACTTTAAGACTTGTATTAGTTGTAAGATATTGCGCTTGCGTTTGGGTATTGCGAATTGTTTTATATGAGAGTGTTTTACTTGTACCCTATGTCTCCTGTGTCTTTTATCCTTTGTGTCTTGTTTGTTATATGTGTTTAATGTGTATGTGCTTGTTCCAGCATTGACTACGTTGAGCTCAATTGTGTATTGTAAGTGTGTTATATGTTTCTAAAGTGTATACGCTTGTTTTAGCAATCCCCCCCTTGAGCTTTTTCAATGCTCAAAGTAAATTGTAAAGTCAGGGAACGGGAGTAGGCCCCCGTGTAAAGCCACTTTTAATAATTGGTAGGCTCCTTGCCAGGCATGCAAAAGGTTGCGGATGGCATTTGGGGAGCATGTCCGTTTGTAAGCTGGCAAGCAAAGGTTGTGGCGGCCTCTGCACTCGGACCGAGGACGTAAGCCATTAGGGTGTCCTCAGTATGTTTCCCTTCTGGAAACTCAAAATTATGTAAATGAATCTTTGTTAGCTATTTGTGTTTTTAGTCCCCAAGGCCCCCGAACATTCGTGGTTCGCCATGGATGTACGGGGGCCGAAATTTTTTAATGTCCGTGTGGCCTTGACCTACAAAGACTTGTAAAAATTCAATGCATTTTAAATGAAAAATATTAAAGATAGGTTACGGGAGTAGGCCCCCGTGTAAAGCCTATTTTAATTATCGGTAGGCTCCTGCCAGGCATGCAAAAGGTTGCGGATGGCATTTGGGAGCATGTCCGTTTGTACGCTGGCATGCAAAAGGTTGCGGCGGCCTCTGCACTCGGACGAGGACGTAAGCCACTAGGGTGTCCTCAGTTTGTTTCTCCTTCTGGAAACACAAAATTATGTAAATGAATCTTTGTTAACTACTGAAAAGACAATGCAGTAAATGTTTACAAGTCTTGCGTGGCGAAGGGTACACGACATTGGATGTTGCCTTGTTGTCATAGTTGGGTCTCTTCGGAGGCTACAGCGATGACAACCCAAGTGCCTCACACCCCCAAAGGGGGGTGTGGGGCTTAATTTTTTTAAAGTTTTTTGTGACCTTGACCTAAATATGTAAAATCTTTCAAAGTGTTTAACAGTCAGGTCTTATTAACACAGTTAATACATTAATGTCTGTTAAAAAAAAATATAACAGTTAGGTATTTGTAACCCACAAGTTTGGAGTTGTTAATAGTTGGGTCCCTTGGGAGGCTTCAGCTATGGTAACATAAATGCCTCAAGTGGGGCTTATTTTTTTTTAAAAGTGCCAAACCCCCCCCCCCCCGCAAAAAGTGCGAACCCCCCCCCCCCCCGCAAAAAGTGCGAACCCCCCCCCCCCCCGCAAAAAGTGCGAACCCCCCCCCCCCGCAAAAAGTGCGAACCCCCCCCCCCGCAAAAAAGCGACACCCCCCCCCCACCCCCACCCCCACCCCTAATATCCTGGGCGTGGCAGCCCCGGTGGGGATATAAGGCGGCCGGGCTGCACGCACTTCTCATTCCGGTCCAAGCTCCCATACGGACAGGTACTCTCTCTCGCTCTTGAGACTTTTGTTTTACACGTTCACTTCTTTCTTTACATATATTCTTTTCATTTATTACTATGGGTAAAATGGGTCTGAAGCTAAAAAACTACCCATCAACTTCAACCTCGACCGACGCGTCTCGACCCTCATCATCCTCGACTTCGATCCTGGAATACCTGATGACTGCGAACATCCTGAGCTGCCTGACGATGCCGCCACCGCCGCCGCCGCCACCACAGCCCGCCTCAATGCCCAGCCTGTCGCCATTGCCGGCGACAGTGGAAGAGGCTGGTGCACAGCCATCGTCAGGAGAACTCGTCAAGTCGTCAGGTCGAGTCCCGGTAGCCTCTCCAGCACTCTCGCTGCTATCGGACTCAGGATCGGAGTCTGCGGCTTTTGAAGAGACGTCTAGGTCGAGGATCACCCCATACAGCAGAACCCGGAAAATCCTCTCATACACTACATCCCAATGTCCCTCACCTATATCCCCCATGCCACCTACACCAACCAAACCACCCCGTAAATCCATCTTCTCCCCTGATCTTCCCACCATAGACCTAACACGCTCTCCTACCCCGCCCAAAATTGTTTGCTCCATCCCGCTTGAACAATCTTTGCCCCTTCTACCTCCTTCCAACCCCATCCCTTCTAGCCAGCCTAATTCAGAGAAGCTCCAAGACACTCCGCTAAAGAGTCCAACACAGAAACGTAAACGCGTTAAAGCCCCTGCTGGCAAGGGTAAGAAATGCGATTACGCTTGGATGTCTAGTAAGTTTGGGGTTTTGTGTTGCCAGAAACTTGCTTGTGCAGAAGGGGATCGCTGCCAACGACACCTCAAAAGTACAGTCAAATTTCGGCAATTCAAACCCTATACTCTGTACATTAAGCCTAAAACGTTCAAGTTCAGACATCCCCACGGTCCGCAACCGCGGGATATTAGAAGGCTAAAGGTTGATGAAAAATACTATTTCATTGGTCAGACATATGGAGCAGGTAATAAGAAAGTAGAAATCGTTGTAAAAGGTGAAGGCCGCCTTTGTACAATGCAAGTACCACCTCGTATGGTACAAAGAGAATTTTTCATACCTAAAGCCTATCTAATACGAAGGAAAGGATGTGAAACCGTGTGGGAAATGGACTAGGACATGGGCCCACCAAAAAAAAAAACAAAATTGTTAGGCTGTGTTGGACAATATCTAAAAAGTCTTTCCAAATTATTTTTCCAAATTTAGTCTTAACCCTCTTAAAGTAAGGGAGAGGGGTATTATACAAGTCAAGTAATAAAAAAAAAAACACTTGACTTGTATAATACTTTAACCTGGCGGTGATGTAAAGTCACTGGGACAATCTCAAACCGTGTCCTTGAGGGTGAAGACTAAGTTACAAATAAATCATTAACAAATAAAACTTACCTCCAAACACTTGTAGCTTGCTACAAGTGTTTGGAGGTAAAAATTTTTCAAAGTTTGAATGACCTTGACCCATATAAATTACTGTTTAAAGTAAAGTGCTAACCTTACAACTAATGTTGTGTATCACGTGATACCCCCACTCTAACGCTCTTACTAAGCTTGTATGAGCCGTTCATTTGCTTCAGTCTGTTTCTGTGCTCCGTGGTAAACATGTCACGGTACAATTACAAAGGTGGTGACTTCTTGATAGATCAACACAATGCTTGGGAAGTGCTAAACCAGCATAGAATGGAAGTTGAGTATTGTATAAGACGAGACGGGTCTACATTTTATCTATGTATTATAAACAACCAAACTCATAAGTATGAACACTGGACAAAAATTAATTATAACAACATAGATGAGCTGTTTGCTTGGGTGTTTGAGGTGTGTAAAGTTATTGAAGAAACCAAAATAATGGGTGTGCTAAAGGTATGTAAAACTGATGACCGGGAAGACTAAGCAAAATTTCTATTAACCCCCCCCCCCAGTGTTATCCCCACCACTAAAAATGGGTATATATAGGAGTGGTGATCAACCGTCCTCTCATTCTGCTTTACACCGTTAAGCTGAACACCACCATGTCTGCTATGAACGTCCCAGCCTCTACCTCTGGCCCGGTCGCCTCCAACTCCAGCCCGAGCATTGGACCAATCCGATCGGGTCCTTCGTCAAGAAGTCGTGTCCGATTCTCCGGCTTTGGTCCTGTGAGGAAGGAGTTGCGGAGCAGCGGAGCGTCTCAACCAACCACGACGGATGCATCAACTCAGACTCCGCCAAACATCATCGAGTGGTACGACGAAGTGATAGAGCAAAGGGACAGAATGCTAGAGAATACTCGCAGGGAGCTACTTTATGTCAGGAGCAAATGGGAAAAACTGATTAAGAAGTGTGAAAGCCTGTTGGACAGTGATGATAGTGAGGATGAGAGTGGATAGGTGTGTGGGTAAAGACTTGGACTGGGACTTGTGTGTATGTATGAATGTGTGCGTGAATGTGAAATACAGAGCGGGGGATAGATCACTCTGTGGCAATGGACTAACATGCCACTTAGTGATCTATCTCCCGTTCTGGTAATGTTTTTGGATGGCCTTGACCCACTTTACCAAGGCTAGCTAGTACCCCCACCACTGATAAGTGTATATATACGGGTATTGATGTGCAGTTTGGTTATTCTGCTTTGTATCGCTTAGCTGAATACCTCACTTCAACATGGCTTCCAACTGCAAAACTTCTCAGGCTTCCTCTTCTTCTTCAAGAAGGCGTGCTGCCAACGTCCTGCCTGCTACTCGTGGACCTGCTCGACCATTCCACAGCATAACTGTTGCTCGGGCAAACGCCTGCAAAGCTCCAATGCTACGGACCTTGCTGGAGGTGAGCCAAGACGGGCAAGGCTTGCTCAGTCCTGGTCAACGGCAGGAGCAAGAAAGGCGTATGGCGTACTACAGGCTGCAGGGTGTAGTTCCCAGCTTGAAGTTAGGCGATCCGAGAGTAGCAAGCATCAACGAGGCAGCGGACTACATATCACACCTTCACAGTGTTTTAGAAGTAAAGGACCAACAAATTGAAAACTTAAAAGAACAATTGAAACAATTTAACTTTAATCCTGTGGAGTTTGTGGAAGCAGTGATGAGTGATAGTGATGATGAAGGAACTGAATATATATTGGGTATGTAATGAAAGACTTGGACAGGGACATGTGTGTGTGTGTGTGTGTGTGTGTGTAGAATACAGAGCGGGGGATAGACTACTTTGCGGCAATGGACTAGCATGCTGCTTAGTGGTCTATCCCCCGCTCAAAGGGTAGCATTGGATGACCTTGACCCACTTTACAGCAAGGACAACCGGTTAACTGGTATAAAAGAGGGGGGTCTGTACATCCCGACTTCATTCTGCTTTGAACCTTCCAGTGGAACGCTAGAAAATGAGTGGATCACTGATCATTGGTAAGGAGTGGGAGTATGTAACCATAAACTATTTAAACTGTAAAGGGATGTTGAAGAAGGTGTATGATAATGTTAAAAGAATGGTTGTTGAAGAAGGTAGGGTAGTGATTGTAGCGTGGAAGAAGAAGCAGTATACAGGACAACAAGTGAGAGCAAGTGACTTTGGGGGGAATAGTGTGTTTCAAATTGGACGAGCGAACTTGGTTAATTTGGACATTGTGTTTTGGGACTTGGAAAGGTTAATTGAAAATAGTGGCAAACATGGGGAACTCTTAATTGGCAGGGAGGACAGGGTATATGAGTAAGTGTAAAAGACTGGGGGCTTATGTGTGTGTGTAAAGACTAGGACTTGTGTGGAATACAGAGCGGGGGATAGATCACTTTGCGGCAATGGACTAGCATGCTGCTTAGTGGTCTATCCCCCGCTCAAAGGGTATTATTGGATGGCCTTGACCCATATAAAGGTAGAGGGGGAATGGGTAATAGGAGGGGGAAATTGGTATATATGTAGGACTGATGAATAAAGCATTTAGTCAAGCATTTGTCTAGACACTATCAACAACAATGGAGAGCTTCAGTGTTGAGTTCATCCTCTTGGAAGAAGACATCAACGAAGTGGTGGAACTTATAGAGGAGAAGACCAGCCAGGGCACATTGGAACTTGTGAATTGCGAACCGTTGGACAATGCCGCAATCGATAAGATTGCATATTTCATGATGCATTTGTATAACGAACAAACAACCAATATGGAGTTTGTGCAGTACCTTTATCAAAACCAAGTAAATGTGCGAGTGACAATTACTTGGTGGCAGTAATAATAAAGTGTAACATATGGATGTGGACTTGGATGTGGACTTGGACTTGAGTGTGGTCTGCGGAATAGAGCGGGGGATAGATCACTTTGCGGCAATGGACTAGCATGCTGCTTAGTGGTCTATCCCCCGCTCAAAGGGTATCTTTACATGACCTTGACCCACATAAATTGTATAGTTGGTGGGGGTATAAAAAGGGTAAGCAAATTGGATGGATACAACACTTCCATACCATGGCTCCACTTGACAACACCGTGTTCCATCGCAACAGAATTGTCTCTATTCTGGAGGTAATACCTCTAGAAATTATAGAAGTAGAGGACCAACTACCTGCGGTTGATCAAGAAGAGGAGGAGGAAGAGATAATGGATATTGAAACGGACTCTGACGAAGCTGGTTCAACGGACAATGAGGTGGACTTGCATGCCTACGAAACATTAGAGTCGTCATCTGAGTCGGAAATGGAATTCCAATTGGAAATCGAAGAAGAAGAAGAACAAGAACAAGACACTCCCCATCGTCCAATGGATAGGATGTTAGTTGCCAGAAGAATTATGTATTGTCATCGCTGCCTATTCCGTGATGAGGATGATTCCGACTCTGATGGTGATGTTTCACCCTTGTAAAAAGTTTAAACAAAAAGTTAAAAAAGAATGTGAGCGGGGGATAGAGCACTTTGTAGTAAATGATGCTGCTTAGTGCTCTATCCCCCGCTCAAAATAATAATTCCAAATGACCTTGACCTACATAAACTTGCTCAAACAGACATCTTTGAAAAAACTTGTACAAATTATTGAATCTAGACCAAATATCACCAATTTATCAAGCCTACTGATAAATGTATTACAAACGGTTGTGTAAAGGCTAAATTTAGCACATGAGTGATAACCTGTTTCCATATGACGTCACTTTCCCCACCTATCTGCCTCGGATATAAAGGGTCCCGGTGGAGTGCGCTGCTCATTATTGCGTGGACATTCACAGAGTGTGCATTCAAAGCCAAACTGTTTGAAATGGCTCTTTGCGACATTTGTGGGGAAATCTTTCAAGACGAAGATCTTTTCACCATACACAGAGAATTACATGAAGACGAAGATAGAAAAGAAGATATTACCATGGATGAAATAGACTTAGACTCAATTGACCGGTTTTTGGAAGAGCACCAGAAGCAGACGGACTACTGGGACAGCTATCTACAGCAAATGCAAAGAAGAAGACCTAGTGTGATCCAATTTGCTGGTGCTGGACCATCTACTGCTACAAGACCTATTGAAGAAGAGGACACCGAAGAAGAGGATATGGAAGAAGAAGAAGAACTGGAAGATGTAAGACAACTGCGCACCACAGCCTTGCCAGGACGAGTTGTAACACATTTCAAAATTAATAACGTTCAATTGGAATTGGAAACATTCATAACCCAGGCTAAGGAACTTGTTGGTCAAACGTTGAGGGAAGAATTACAAAGGCTAAATTTTATTAAATTTGGAATGGTGTTAGAGGCTATGTTTAACAATACTGATGGTGAAACAGCATTGAGAGCATTCATTACCAAAAACCGAACCCTTACCTTCACCTCCGACATTGATGATATTATTGAAGAATGCTTGGAGGAACTTATAACCAAACTCCAAGAACATGAAGGAAGAGGATCTGGATGGACTTTGTCATCAATCGAAGGTATGGATGTTAGGGTTCATAAACATGGATATGGTTTAAGAGGTAGTAGTTTTATCCCTCTACCAAAGAAAATCCAAAACACTAACTCGTGTAGAAATGTTCAAAATGAGGGTAATGAATGTTTCAAGTATGCAATGTTAACCAAGTATGTTAAAAACAATCCTTGTAGAGTTGGTAGAGAATACTACGAAAATGAACACCGCTACAACTTTCAAGGTCTTACTTACCCAGTTACTTTAAAAGATATTGACAAATTTGAAAAGAAAAATCCTGGCGTTTCAGTCAATGTTTTTGGTCTGGATGATTCCAACAACGTTTATCCTTTGCGGGTAGTAAAGGTTGAGCAAAGAAACCATACGGATTTGCTATTGATAACCAAGGGTGAAATGTCCCATTATGTATGGATAAAAGACTTTGAAGCGTTAGTTGTAAAACAATTGACCAAAAGAGTAAATAGGATTACAGTTTGCAAGAGATGTTTCTGCTTTTCTTGGAAAGATTCAAGACGTGGAGGATTGGACTGGTTATTGGAACATAAAAGACTTTGCAACGAGAACTATGAAGTAAAGATAAGTCTTCCACCGCCTACCCGAGCTTCAATACAATTTAACAAGACAGTTCACCAATACCGAATTCCAATAGTGGTCTATGCAGATTTTGAATCAACGTTAGTACCACAGGAGCTGCCGGACGGCGAAGTGACTAGAAGAACAAAATATCAGTTGCATCAGCCCAACAGTTTTTGTTTACTAGTTAAATCAACCTTGTCTGAAAACCAATTGCAAGACTATGGTTTAACATCCACTCCAATACTCTACCGTGGTGAAGAAGCCGCTAAGTATTTTGTAGACCAACTGTACGATATTGCTGGAAAGGTTCAACGCTTGTTCGGTAATATTGTACCTATGGAACCTTTAAACCAAAATCAACAAGAAGAATACAACTTAGCGACAAGATGCTATTTATGCAAGAAGATGTTCAGTGAAGAAAATCCAAAAGTAAAAGATCACGATCACCTGACAGGGTTATACAGAGGAGCTGCTTGTAATTCATGCAATATAAATTACAAACTGCCAAACTTTATTCCTGTCGTTTTACACAATCTTAGCGGCTACGACTCCCACTTTATTATCCCGGAGTTAGGAAGAGATGACGGTAAAATTGATGTTCTTGCTACAACATTGGAAAAGTACATCAGCTTTTCAAAAACAGTAGGTAAAATTAAACTTCGCTTCGTAGACTCTTACAGATTTATGGCATCTAGTTTAGCCAAATTGTCAGAGAACCTAAGAAGAGAAGACCTAAAGGAAACCAGAAAAATTGTACCTGAAGATAAATTAGACCTAGTATTACGGAAAGGAGTGTTCCCCTACGATTACATAACTTCTACAGAAAAATTTGAAGAAACCAGTCTACCGCCGATTGAAGCCTGAAAACAGCAAATTAAACGAAAGTGAAATCTCCGTTGAAGACTACAATCATGCATGTAATGTTTGGAACCAACTAAACATTCAAACCTTAGGGGAATATTCTGACTTTTATATAAAATTGGACGTAACTCTGCTGTGCGATGTGATGGAAGAATTCAGAAACACCTGCTTCTCCGCCTATGGACTGGACCCTCTACACTCGTACACATCTCCAGGATTAGCATGGCAAGCTATGCTAAAGTCAACCAACTGTCGACTGGAACTTCTAACGGATATTGATATGGTGCTCATGATGGAATCTGGTGTACGGGGCGGTTTGACACAAGCTGTAACACGTCATGTCAAAGCCAACAACAAGTACATCCCCGGCTTCGACGAGCAACAACCATCGGTCTACCTTGGCTATTTTGATGCAAACAACCTTTATGGTTGGGCAATGTCAAATCCGCTTTCCTACGCTGACTTCAAGTGGATCGACCCGGCCACCATCGGAGACATCTCACAGATTCCAAAGGATGGTCCAAAAGGCTATATTTTGGACTGTGATTTTGAATACCCGGAGCACCTTCATGACCATCACTACGACTTGCCTCTCCTAGCCAGGACTGAAGTTTCACCGACAGGAAGATGGCCAAAATTGATGATGACCTTGGAGAATAAGGATCGCTATGTGGCTCACTACTGGGTAGTTCAACAGGCTCTTGAATTGGGTCTACGTATAGTGAGAATTCATAGAGCAATTGAATTCACCCAGTCTTGTTGGTTGAAACCATATATTGATTCCAACACTGAAAGAAGAGCTGCAGCGACAACAGCATTTGAAAAGGACTTCTATAAATTAATGAACAATGCCATCTTTGGGAAGACCTTGGAGAACAAAAGAAAACACAAAAATGTAAAATTAGTGAGTGATCCTAGGAAATTGGAAAAATTAGTGCAAAAACCAAATTTCGGAACATCCATGATTATAAACGAAAATCTAGTCGCTGTCAGTATGAAGAAAACAACAATAGTCATGGACCGTCCGTTATACATAGGTATGTCGATTTTGGATATAAGTAAAACCCTGATGTATGATTTCCATTATAACAAAATGGTTAAACATTACGGAAGGGAAAACATTGGAGTCGCATACATGGATACGGACGCGTTTATCTACTGGATAAAGACTTTGGACATGTATGAAGACCTAAGGACTTTTCCATACAAAGAAGATTTCGATTTTTCTGACTATCCGAAAAACCATCCAAATTTTAATGAAAAATATAAAAAAGTAATTGGAAAATTCAAAGATGAAGCAAATGGAATGCCTTTAGAAGAAATAGTGGCGCTGATGGCGAAATTGTATTCATTTAAGATGTACCACGAGAACAACACACCGACAGTGAAGAAAGCAAAAGGAGTGAAGACATCTTATTTGAAAAAACACGTGACATTTGACCACTACAAGACTTGTTTGTTTGAAGATACTACGATATCAGCAACATTCAACAATATCCGAAGCTTCAAGCATCAAGTCTACAGTGTCACCGAAATTAAAAAAGCGTTGTCAGCTCGGGATGATAAAAGATACATTATGCCCGACAAAATCCACACTCTTCCTTTTGGCCACTACTCTCTAAACCCTATCAACTAGTAACCTATTCTTCGTCCTTCTACAACTACGACCTTATTCCTTTCTCCTTCCGTAAAAAAATGGGGAACACGGCAAGTCCAACGCCGTGTTCCCCATTTTTTTACACAAGTTTGGATGACCTTGACCCATATAAATGATGTGAATATTTAAAACAACATTCATTGTGATTATACATGTGATACAACAAACATTGAAACCTGCAATATGAAGGACTTAAAGCAACAAATTGTCAACGAACTTCATAAACCTGCAAGAAGAAAGTTTCCACGAAGAAATACGGTGATAAAAGGAATTAATGATTTATATCAAGCGGATTTAATCGAAATGATTCCTTATAGCAAACAAAATAAAGGATATAAATACATATTGACTGTTATTAACTGTTTTTCAAAAATGGCAGATGCTTTACCACTAAAAGATAAAAGTGGCAAAAGTGTTACAAAAGCAATGGAAACAGCTATACAAAGAGACAAACATACTATTAAACATTTACAAACAGATGATGGAAAAGAATATTTTAATAAGGAATTTGCAAATTTAATGAAAAAACACAATATAAACCATTACTCAACCAATTCAGAGGTAAAAGCTTCAATAATCGAAAGATTCAACAGAACTTTAAAAAGTGCAATGTATAAAATGTTTTCCAACAGAGGATCGCACATATGGATTGATATGTTACCAAAACTTATAAACGATTACAATAACAAATTTCATAGGACTATCGGGATGAAACCAAACCAAGTAACTAGTAAAAATGAAAACCTTGTATTAAAACGTATAAAAACGAATACTAAACCAAAAGTTGAAAAACTAAAGCCTAAAAAATTTAATGTGGGTGATAAAGTGCGAATAAGTAAATATAAAGGTGTATTCAGTAAAAGATACCTGCCAAATTGGACCAATGAGGTTTTTACTGTATTCAAAGTACAACCTACAGTACCTGAGACATATATTTTAAAAGATAATAAAGGACAATTGCTTGAAGGAGGGTTTTATGGACATGAAATGTTAAAATCAACAGTAGGCGATGTATATTTAGTTGAAAAGGTGTTGCAACGGAAAAAAGATAAGGTCAAAGTACGATGGTTAGGATTTAATAAGACGGAAGATTCTTGGATACCTAAAAAGGATTTGATATAACGATAGAGAATCATTTTAGGTTGAACCATTACAAAGGATGGAGATAGTACCACAAAAAGAGAGTTTTACTATTAATAATATAGATGAACTCACAGTGGATAATTCAGAATTCAATAGTGGGAAACATGGCAATTTGTTACCAAACACCGTTCGTTGTCTGGTTACCGGACCTTCCAACTGTGGAAAAACTAATGTAGTATTCAATTTGATTACAAACCCTAAAGGATTACGATTTAACAATCTATATGTATTTTCAAAATCACTACAACAACCAAAGTATCAATTATTGGAAAAGATACTGATTGATGTGCCTGAAGTTAAATATTTAAAGTTTAATGCAAGCGAGAGTGTCATGCAGCCACAAGAAGCTAAACCATTCTCCGTGTTTATATTCGACGATGTATCTTGTGAAAACCAAAACACAATAAGGAATTACTTCGCTATGGGTCGACATAACAACATAGATAGCATTTATATTGGCCAAACTTACAGCAAAATACCTAAACAACTCATTAGAGACAATGCAAACATGTTAATTGTATTTAAACAGGACGAAACCAACCTAAAACATATATATTTTGATCATGTAAATGCGGATATGACATTTGAACGATTTAAAGAGTTGTGTGGAAAGGCTTGGGCTGAAAAGTATGGGTTCCTAACAATTATGAAGGAACAAACGCTAAACAATGGTCGATACAGGATAGGATTTGATAAATTTATATTAATACATTAAACGCGGTATAACACATTCATTGTTGTACAACACGTCTTGCTACAAACATGGTTAACCAAGAAAAATTAGTAAAAGAAATAAAATCACTTAGTGATTCTATTCGGGCTAAAAACAGAGCATTGAAACTAGGTATTAGCGAGAGGGAGAAATTCCTTGAATCTACTTTTAAACCTATTACTGAACCCTTGAAACAATTAAACAAAAAATTTGCTAAACCCGTATTGGAAGGAGATGCGATTGCACCTATTACAAAGTTTGAAAGAGAAAATGTAAAATCAGAAGAGTTTAGTGATGAAGACCCGGAATCCTCTACGTATAGTGGTTTTACCGGTGGAGAACCCGAAAGAGAGCTAGAATCACCGGACTATAGTGGAATAAAAGAATTATATGAAGTAAAAGCCAAAAGAGGACATGAAGTTGTATCAACTGCTAGTGAAAAGGAAAAAGAAGAAGAGACAAGGGAAGGTCCGTCAAACATAAGCTTGTTGGGTGAAAACATTCATAACAAAGGACCTTTAGGAAGGAAATACATGGTAAAAATGTTACTCGGAACAATTCCTAATAAGAATTACCATAGTTATGGAGCGAGATTAACAGAAGACGGTTTAATGATAGGTAATAGCCCGTTAAACGTTGACGAACATGATAATATTGTCATTGGTGATCAAAGGTATAAGGGCACAAAAGGATTATTTGAATTATTATTTGAAAATAAGCCTTCAGTATCGGTAGTGAAAGAAAAAGATATGGAAGCATATAAAAATATTTTGGAACAGACAAATGCATATAGGAGAAAGTATTTACCTGACCAGCCTCCTTTTAGATCTAAGTCTTTAAAATATAAAGAATTTGTATCCAAGTTAATACCAACTAGAAGACAAACAATGCCGTTAACACAAAGAAAACCTGTAAAACGAAGATTTATGGCATCCACTTTGGATGTAAGTGCTCAGGAACGAAGAAAAAGAAGTAAGTCCGTTACGGGTACAGGTTTAATGAAGAAACTATATAACACAAATGTGATTTATTACAATAATATCAATAAATTGGTGGATAGAATGAAACTAATACATGAAGCTAAAGAAGCGGGTCATACTGGATTGGAAAACGAATGGGTGGCTTTAGTGGATGAACTCCGAAACCGTGGGGTAATCTCATAAAAATGCGTTACTCCCTAGAATACTATTCAGTTGCACCATGAGTGTCGACAAGTTCGGACGTTACTCCTCGGATGGGTTATATTATGCCAATAGTTTAAAAAGAAGTGCTGGTTTACCACAAACACCTGATGGAGATTATGATATGAGTAATAAAAGGTTAAAAAACATAAAAGATCCTACGGATGAAAACGATGCAATAAATCTAAAAATATTAAAGGAAAAGATATCGCCAACATTAAAACTACAAAATAACACATATGACGCAGAAGATCATAGAATTATCAACGTTGGTAAACCAAATCAAAACGGTGATGCGATAAACAAAGGTTATTTGTCATCTGAATTAAAAAATACGTTAAAATTCAATGGGAAAACGTATAGTGCCAACAATAAACGTATATCCAACGTAGATGACCCTAAAGATGCAAAAGACAGCGTAAATAGACGCTATTTACATTCTTTGATACCTGAAAAGACAAAAGATGGATTTTCTTTTTATAAATTTGTTATTAACGATATAGGTTATCCAAAAAATGAAAATGATGCTGTAAATCTCAAATATATAAAAGATCATTGTGTCATACGTGATGTGGGAGTTATCGATTGTCTTGGCAATTGTTTGGCGAATGTAAAAGATGGTTCAGCACCATCTGATGGTGCAACAGTGGGTCAAATGAAAGAGACTTTAAAACAAGAAACAACTGGATTTGCAAAACGAGATGAAGTATTATCAAAGCAAGGGGATGACTTTATTCAAGGTAATGAAAAATTTCGTTTATTGACATACAAAAACGCTTATTGGGATTGCAGGCATGGAAGGTTATCAAATGTGTCATGGGGTCATGCAGATAGAGACGCGGCTGCCTTAGGACAAACAGTACATCTAGATCCAAATAATTACTATGCGTTTTTTATATGTAGTAATAAAAAATTAACAAACATGGCGCAAGGAAGAGAAGCAAATGATGCTGCAACTGTAGGACAGGCTATCACATTATCACAAATGGATAGCAAAGTGTATACTTGTAATAATAAACGTATAACAGACCTTAAAGACCCTGAACATGTGGATAATGCTGTCACTGTTAATTTTCTTGTAAAAGTTTTAGGAAATGCATTATTTGATGTATACAATCTTATTGGTATTCGTTCAGGTCGTACTCCTTTGTTGGAATCTGAGAGAGGTACTTGGATTAAACGGGAAATTGTTCAAAACTATTTTATCAACCCTCATACAAAAAAGTTTAGATCATCGGATTGGGGTGATTTTGATATTTAATGAAAGAACACAATAAACGACTTCATTTATGTCCAACTTGTCATAGAGGTAACACATAAGTTGTACATTGCGATTATAAAAGGACAATAATGACGTTCCAGTACATCAGTCCATATAGAGACACTGTAAGGAGAGGAGGTGGGATCACGTCCACAGCGGTTTCTCTGTTAAGTAAAGCTTTAAAACGAATTCCAGTAGGATCCATAGTAAATAGAGCAATAGACGCATTACCATACGAATTTCATATACCGGGAGGTTATCAGTATTGCGGACCAGGAACTAAATTGAAAAAACGACTGGAAAGAGGCGATCCTGGCATAAATAAGTTAGATCAGGCTTGTAAAGAACACGATATCGCATATTCCACGTTTGCCGATTCAAAAAATAGATCAATAGCTGACAAAAAGCTTGCGGACATAGCTTGGCAACGAGTAAAATCAAGTGACGCTAGCATAGCAGAAAAAGCAGCAGCTTTAGCAGTAACAGCAGGTATGAAGGCTAAAACAGCAGTAGGAGGTGGAAGAAGGAGGAGAAGGAGAGTAAAAAGGAGGTCAACCACAAGAAAACATGGAGGAAATATAAAAGGAAGACGACGATCTACAAGAAAAGGCAGGAAGAAGCCCACCGTGTGGTCAATGGTAAAAAACGGGGCAGGTCTTTACCTAAGACCTTATCATGCATATTAAATGAAAGAAATCAATTGGTCATACCACATAAAGCATTAACCAATATTGAATTATTTAAATATATTTCCTGTTTAAAAATACCATTTTTCCGCGGTGTGTTTATGAAAGACAGTTTACCAAAGAAAATGTGGCAAAATGAGACTGGAATTGTAAATTTGGATAATACTGAAGGGCCTGGCACCCATTGGGTTTGTTATAAGAAACTAAATAACAATGTATATTATTTTGATAGTTTCGGTAATTTGCCACCACCAAAAGAACTTCAAAATTACTTTAAATCTGCTAAAAAACATATATTATAACTATAAAAGAGAACAACCTGATAATACTTCAATATGCGGCCATTTATGTTTGGAATTTCTAGCTAAAAGTATCAGTCACTATTGAGATGTCTTCCTATACGGTATCATTAACAGGAAAATCGTCCACTTTACGAAGTATCCTTTTTCCAGCGTTACGCTTGCAAAAAGGAAGGTTTTGGGAGGCGGCACTATTGGATTTTACAACTTACAACTCTATCCCCAATGTTACGGAAGGTAAAAATAACGTATTGCATTATTATAAGGGAAAGGATGCCAGTGGAAAATTTACAGACTTACAAGAGTGCAGGTTACCCACAGGTTCTTATGAAATTGATCATATAAATGAATTTTTGCAAACTAAAATGGGAAAAGACAATATAACATTAAAAGGTAATAATAATACGATGAAAGCTGAAATTACTTCCAAATATTATATAGATTTCACTCAACCAAACTCAATTGGTGATTTATTAGGATTTTCCAACGATGAGCCTGTTTTAGAACCAGATGTAACACATTCCGGTAAGAAAACAGTAACAATATTAAAAGTCAATAGTATAGACATAACTTGTAACATTATACAAGGTGCTTACAGGGATGGGGCTAACACCCACATCATACATACTTTTTACCCAAGTGTACCACCTGGATTTAAAATTGTTGAAAAGCCACAAAACCTGGTATATCTACCGTTGAACACCACTTTCATTTCAGACATCGTGTTGAGCGTATTGGATCAAGACGGTAACTTGGTAGACTTCAGAGAAGAGCCTATTACGATTAGATTACATTTAAAATCGACACTTTAATACAAAACTATGGGTTTAACATTTAAAAGCGAACAACCTACGGGAAACCGCATTAGTAGCTCTTCAGCTGTGGAGGAGTTAACACGCGAGAACATTCGTTTCTTAGAGAGAATTGGATTAAAATTAACCGAGTATGGATATACTGGATATAGCGCAGGGTCCAACATTCGACGAAACCCTATGGGAAAAAGAATATCACACCCACAACCCTTACACTTCATCGAAATTAAACAATAACGATGAAATTCGTATTCCCATACAAAATCAAGACATTTACACACTACCATGTGAAAGTTACTTGTATATTGAAGGACAAGTTACTAAAAAGGACGGTACTACTGTTGGTACAACAGTTCCATTTATAAATAATCCTATGGCTTTCCTATTTGATGAAATTAGATATGAAATATCAGGTGTAACAGTTGATTCCACTAAAAAAGTAGGTATTACGACAACTTTAAAAGGATTAACATCTATAACACCCAATGAAACCAATTTACTTAAACCTGCCGGATGGGTATTACCTACGATTGACACGATCACTCCAAATCCAAATGGATATTTTGATTTTCATATTCCATTACGTTTGCTGCTTGGTTTTGCTGAAGATTATAGGAAAATAATATTAAACGTTAAACAAGAATTAGTTTTGTTGAGATCTTCTAACGATAAAGACATTATTAAAGCTGCAGATGCTACTACAGATGCGACTTTAGAATGGAAATTAAAATTAGACAAAATTGTATGGAGAGTTCCACATGTTAAATTGGCTGACGAGCATAGAATGCTACTTTTAAGAAAATTAAAAGCCGATCGTGATATTGTTATTCCATTTAGAAGTTGGGAATTTCATGAGCATCCCAGTTTACCTACTACGGATCGACACACTTGGACTGTTAAAACATCGAATTATGTAGAACGAGCCAGGTATATTATATTTGGTTTACAAACAGGTAGAAGAGACGCCATTACTAAACATGCAGGACAATTTGATCATTGTGACTTGAAAAATATTAAAGTTTATTTAAATTCACAATTCTTTCCATACGACAATTTAAATGTGTCATTCACTAAGAAGAAATACAGTATATTGTACGATATGTACGCGAGATTCCAAAGTTCATATTACGGTAAAACAAATACACCTTTATTACCACCTGACAAATATTTCGATGCCTACCCAATAGTTGTAATCGATTGTTCTAAACAAAATGAATCAGTAAAGTCTTCAAGTGTGGATATAAAAATAGAAATGGAATTCAACGATGCTATACCGGCTAATACAACTGCATACTGTTTAATTCTACATGATAAAATCGTAACATACACACCTTTAACTGGAATTGTTAAAAATGTATTGTAAGAACCGGTTTTGTTTCATTCCGCGAGTATAAAAGCAGAGCGTACAGACTGCTCCTCATCAGTTTGTTGCCTACTGTTGTATGGGTAGCATCGTATTCAATATGGCTTCTCCTAGTGGTACACCTGAAAATGTGGTAGATATTGAGAAGGAGATATCTGAGTTTTTAGATCCTCAAGGTCACCAGGAAGGAGGTGAACAAAACGTTTGCGGACAACTTCACGCCAGTAATAATGTTGAAGAAAAAGGTAAAAGAAGAAAGACTATACAAAAGAGAAAAAGGGATATTGAAGATAATATTTCTCCAAACATATTGAGTGAGGTATTTTTGCGAATATTTTACCCAATCTCTTCCAGTTTGGATAAAAGTGTTTTAATCGGTGTTATGAAATCTACAGATTATTCCCCTACTGTAATTTTAACTCATGGACCCAAAATGATTTTGTTTACGGACAGTGCTTGGGAATCGTTTATGAAACATTTGCATCTACTAGAATGCTATTTAAGTAGTAACATGTTTGGAAGAAAGACAAGAGTAGGACTTTTGGATTCAAATGTGGAAATTGATATCATTAAACAACGTGGTGATCATCAGCTACGGTTTAGAGACACAACAAGACATGATAACAAAATTCAACTTAATCGAGAGGAGTTTTTCATTTTAACTTGTGCTACTGAACCTATAACAAGATACTTGAGACAACTGGTGTTTTCAAGTTCGATTATTAAAGATTATCTGGAAGACACTTTGGACAAACAACCGGACGCACCTATATTATACGGACCTGTGGATACTTCTATATTTAATAGAGTTCCTCATGAAGTACAGATGTGGAGACAATTGGAAAAGTACGCTCAACTACATAAGAAATCAGTAAAACAGGAAGAAGAGGAAGATGGAGGAGAAGAATCAAGTGTTAGTGATGAAAATGAAAATAAGGAAAATATAAAGATGGAAACTTAAATGACAATGGTTTAGTTTTTAAAACAATAACCAACATTTTGTGGGGTTAGGCCTATTGGGGACGGTGCCCACGTTAAATATACACCAACGCGCCAACAACTGTACGGCCTGGTATAAAAGTAGTACCTACCGTGGTGTGGAAATCAGTTGACCTCCTGACTTCGTAATGAGCAGACGTGTGACCTTCAAAATGGACAAGGGAGAAGAACAACAAGTAAAGTCCAAGCCTGGTATTATTGAGTTTCAAGCGTTTCGTGGTAATGATGATAGATTCATTATAAAAGAACTTGTGTTTTTGGACATGAATACAAGTGTTCCTTATTCGTTTTTATTTAAACCACCATGTTCTTATTCGTCTTTAACTAGTAAAGCCGCTACTACCAACAGATGGATTTCAAAACACTTCCATCATATCGATTGGTATGATGGTTTTACAAGTTACACGGACTTGTATCACATTATGCATCACTTTTCAGACAAGTTTACCAATATTTACACAAAGGGGCTGGAAAAGAAAAGATGGATCGAAGGATTTACTCATGTTCCGGTTAATGATGTGGAATTGGATAAGAATTATCAATACATGCTGGAAACCATATGTATTTGTACAAAAAGCCCAGAACATGATAAAGATAGACATTGCGCTTTGAAAAATGCCTATAAACTCGCCTCTTACCTTCAAAGTGGGGAATTGGGGAGTGGTGGGGGTAACGGAGAGTATATAAGTGGGGAGCAGACAGGGACCTGGCATGAGTATTACTCGAGATTCCGAGACGACAACATCTCCGAGCAAGAAGACGATCTGTAACCTGACCATGGCATCTCACCAGTTCCTTCAGACTTTGGTCGAGCAGTTCAATGCTCACTCCAAGTCAACAATATTACCTGTAAAGAAGTGCTCGGAACTAAAAGACGAGAAGCACTACATAATCCATGCTATGAAGAAGATGGAGACTACAGTTGGGGAGGCCATCTGCTGCAGTCTCAGCGAGGCACCGTTTACTCCGGGGGATGAACCAAAGTTCCAGGTGTACCTGCCCAAGAGATTCGTCCATCTTCTACAAAACGAGGATCTTCGCTCTATTCAACCCGGGTGTCTATACCTGGTGTCCCACGGCTGCACGGGTAGCAATTCTACAGAGTTGACCATCCACATCGCTGACAAGCAGCAGTGTTAGATTTAAGTTTTAATGTTGTACATATGTTGTTGTTGTAATGTTTTATAAATAAACGAATCATAAAAGACAAAAAAAAAAAAAAAAAAAAAAAAAAAAATGCAACATATCAATATGTGACAGACTTCACGTATTGATATGTTGCATTTTTTTTTAAACTTCGCGGGTGACCTTGACCTTTGACCTTTGCATTTCACAATTACCCCCACTACTGTAATTACCCCCACTACCGCACTAGGATTCAAATCTGCTTGGATGCGAAAAACGGTCAGTCTGTTGCCAACCAGCAAACGATGAGCACCTTGTACGAGCTTTCCATACAACGAGTTATAACTCACAAGGACTTGTTCCCAACATGTTTACAAGACAATATCCCACTAACAATAAAAGAAGATGTCAAACGCTACAGGAGGGAAAATACAGGGTATTCGGAATACTCCTGGTATAAGTTCCACGACGGGGAAAAGTTTTGTAGGCCTTGTGGCGAGGCCGCCGTCAGAGACCTTCGGCGATTCGTACAGGATGGTGGTATAAAACAATTCGGATTTCTAGCGCCACTGTTTCGATTTGAAAATTACAAGGACACCTGCGCTATTTGTTCCATTCCATTGTATCGATGGAAAAAGTTTAGAACTGTTTAATTGGATTTTCTATACCCCCACCACTATTACCCCCACCACTTTTTCATGTACCTCCAAGCGCTGTGCCTCGGCTTCATTTCTACTCCAGCAGCCAACCTAGCAACATCAAGATGTCTCTGAACGTTAGTTGCGCAAGTTACGAGGAGGTGAGCATCAAGACTCAGCAGGAGCTAAACGACTTATACAAGGAGTTGCAGCTGATGGTGGCACGAGGCTACCGTATAAATGTGCAAGTTTACGCTTGCAATATACGGAACACCCGGCAGTCAAAGGAAGAGCCTGGACACTCCTCGACGGCTTCCTCACCAGCGTCCATGAAGACCGAGCCAGACAACTTGGACTACTTCAGCTGACTAGCAGTTGTATTTCTTGTTCTAACCATTGTAGAATATGTATATTTTTTCATTATATTAAAGAAGTAAAAGAGCAAAAACACCTATCTTGTTACTGACATATAAGCTCAGTAACAAGATAGGTTTTTTTAAAACACAATTTGGATGACCTTGAAACTTCCCCCTCCACTGCTTTTGTTACCCCCACCACTTGACTATTGGTGTACATGGCACATCGCAATTGGAAACCTCATTCCATCTTCAACAGCCACACCGACAACATCAACAATGGCAAACCTACCAACAGATGAAAGATGTCCTCACGCATGTTGTGACTTCGTCCACGAGTTGGAGAAGAGGATGCAGGAGAGGGCGATAAGAAGAAAACAGATCCACTCAGAAAATATCATGATAGTCAACGGCTATCTTTTATTGTTCGGCCTTATTATGGTTGTACTTTTCATACCGTACGGCATAGTCACATGTGTCGGCAAGGTTGCAGAAGAAAACGCTCGCCACCATCAATTGGAAAGTTTCAATGTTACTTTGTAAGTTTTCCTTTTTTTTTAAAACTCCGTTTGGATGACCTTGAAAATTCCCCCACTACTCCACCACACCCCCCACCACTTCACCATGTTCCTGCATGAGCATCACATCAACCGTCATTCCTTGTCCGACAAGCAACCATGGCAGACAACAACACCATCAGCCAAGCTGACTCCACTACTGATGTCGGTACAAGTACGGGTTGGACACTGTCGATCGATAGTGTACACTATTTGGAGTCAATTTGCGAACGTATGAAGGAAATACTGCGGGACAACCCTGGGATCATAATACAAATGAATTTAAATTATGATTGGTCCCAAGTTAGAATGCAAGGGGACGACAACAACGGTCAACAATCTCCACAATATTCGCCCATGTCCCCGATCTATCCTTACGGCGAGTCTGACGTCGATGAAGATGAGGCTGATGAAGATGCAGGGGACAACGAGGCTGAAGAGGAGTAAGCTTCATTCCTTTTTTTTAAAACCTAAATTGGATGACCTTGAGAATTCCCCCTCCACTATTTCCTTTTTTTAAAACCCAAATTAAATGACCTTGAAAATACCCCCTCCACGTACTTTTGGTTTACCCCCTCTACTTTTCAATACTGTTACCACAGTCTGTAGCTCACATCATTCCTTGCTTAGCTATCATAGCGGACAGCACTCTTTCTCGAGTTGACTCCACTACGGATGAAGAATGGCCATTTTCCTGGAATGTTCATCTGCAAGACTCGGCAGAAGTGGATATGTTGCATGAGAAATTGGTGTATGTATTAAACGAAAACCCCAACATTGAATGTAGAATGACTATGGATTTCGATGCGACAGGGGTCCACACTCAACCTTCCACTTCCAGCCAGCCTGAACCTCAGCTACAGCCAAAGAACTTTACACATCTTTACACTCCAATACGGCCGGAGGATGTGGTTATCAGCGAGGCAGACTCTACTACAAGTTATATTGAACCAACGAATTGGAAGCTTGTTGTTGACACCTTACACAAGGTCGACTTAGTATGTGACAAATTAAAGGAATTGATGATGCAAGATCCTGGTCTTCGTTTTAAAATTGATTTGTTTTTCATCTGGGGAGCACCTGCACGGGGCTCTTCGTCTGACAGCTCTCTAAGTACAACGGATGAGGAGGAGGAGGAGGACGACTAGTTATCTTTTTTAAAACTCCGTTTGGATGGCCTTGACCTTTCCCCCTCCACTGAGTTTATTTAAGGTGCACTCTCAATGACTGCAGCATCATTTCATCGCGCACCTTCACCACAGCAACATGGAGAGTCAACTCAACTACTGTTGCGAACGGAAATGTTTTTCATGGCCGAATGACATTGATGTTGCGGATGGCCTGGCGTGTAGAAAATGTGAAGCTTTTGGTCAATGCATGTGTAAGTGCAAGTCTTGGAAGAAGCCGAAACCGGAGTTGAAGACATTCCATGTGTACCAGATGAGAGGGCATAAGTACACTTGTTGCCCTGAACGTTGCATTGAATTCACATTAAAACAGCTAACTGGCTGCAAATTGTGCAACAATCATTTTGCAGGTTTTTGCAAACATTATTTAGGAGCCTGTCAGTACAGATCAACTTGGCATACAGAAGCACTCACTATCAATGAAATCGCTATAGATACACAAGAGTAGTCTTTCTACTCTTTTCTTTTTTAAAACTCCATTTGGATGACCTTGACCTTTCCCCCTCCACTCACCTTAGTTTATATAAACCCCATTCCCACTGACCACAGCATCACTTCATCGTGCTCCCTCGTCAAAGCAACATCAACTATGGACAGTAAGCGCATCTCATGTTGCGAGCATAGGTGTTTGGAGATACAAGGCGTCACATATTGTGCAAAGAAGCGTTGGGAGGAAGAGACGGGGACAACCTATTGCTGTGAGGATAAGTGTTTCCTCTTACCAAAGTGGCAAGTGGATGGGCTGGCCTGCCGGCAATGTGAGTGCTTCGGATGTTGCAGGTGTAGATGCAAGAACCAACAGCTGCCACCGCCGGTACTACAAACTTTCAAAATCTACAAATCCAAATACTTTTATACTTGTTGTCCGCAGCGGTGTATTAAATTTCACTTCTCCAATCTTACCAATTGTCGGAAATGCTACGGACAACCTGATGGGTGGTGCACCTGTTTTCTGGACTCCTGCCGCTACAGATCGGATTGGTTTACAGATCCATTAGAGATTGATGAGGTCGCCCAGGAAGCACAAGAGTAGTCTTTCTACTCTTCAACTTTTTTAAAACTCCATTTGGATGACCTTGAGATTTCCCCCTCCACTTCCCCATATACCTAGAGTACACAGAGCCTGGCAGTCAGTAACTCGGTGGCTGTCGTGGGGTGCGCATCGGTGTCGGCGCTCCGTTGTTAGGTTTTCAAGGTCACAGTAATATCAAATTGTTGGTGTTGTGCTGGTTCAAGGTCACCTGAGGGATAACCGATTGCCCATTTAGGCAGGGTCATGTCAGAAACTCGAGTTTAACTTGGCACTTTTGCCGTTTCTCGTCGAAAATTCGCTCCAAGTGGTCAAGGTCACGGGGACTCTGACTGAAACTCGGAGCGTAGTGCGAGAAACGGCAAAAGTGCCAAAAAATTTTAAGTTTCGGCGTGACCTTGACCTCAGTGGCGTCGGTGACGTCATTTTGATGACGTAAGGGGTGATGACGTCATCAGCACGTCATTTCTGTGATGTCATGGGTGTGACGTCATAGAAATGACGTCATTAGTGATGACGTCATCGATGACGCAATCGATGACGTCATCGATGACGTCATCGGTGAGGTCATTGACCTCGATGACGTCATCCCTCAGGTGACCTTGAACTGAGCCAGCACCAACAATTTGACACTACTATCATTTATTGAGTTCTCATTGGTCACAATAGATGGTATAATGTTATTTAATTTAACAGTCTCATTGAATTTGTTTTTAACATCCATAATATCCATTGAATATTTTCGTCAATTGTCTTAGACAGTAAACAATAATGATGTATGAATCAAACTTACATTACAATAAATTTTCAAAATAATTTAAACACTTTATTTGTACACTTGGCATCTTAGTAATGGTTTTCTAATATTTCGTAACCTGAAAAGTAACAATTTGATACATTTGACGGATTGGCCCTCTCTTTTGCAATGTTGATTTCATATTGAGCAATTTGTCTGGTATGTTGTCAGGAAACATAATTATTCCTATGAAACTTCATTTTGCATGTTACTAAGTATGAAATGCAAGACAAGTAGTGTAAAAGTGGGGCTGCTGGCTCATGACGTCATCACGATGACGTCAGCAGTGATGACGTCATCAATGACGTCACTAATGACGCCACCAATGACGTAATATGACGTCACATGACGTCACACCTATGACGTCATGGTGACGTCATTACCGCTGACGTCATCATGATGACGTCACTGACGTTAATTAGGTCAAGGTCACGCAAGAATACAAAAAATTTTTTTTTTGCACTTTTGCGATTCCTCAAATTTTGTTGAGAAATTGAAATTTCTCGAGGAACCACAAAAGTGCAAAAAAATAATTTTTTTATTCCCTAGCGATCAGACTCTCGACCTAATGTATCGGTCATTGACCCGTCCCAGCAGCCCCACTTGAAAAAAAAAAATAAGTTTTATATTTCACTTACCCACCGAGAGACTGAGAGCCGAAGAATAATTTCTTCCAACACCCGACAGTGCGACAAACGACACGCGACCCGAACAGCACCGCGTCCGAAGACGTACTGACTTGGGCGCAGGCGGTTTCCCAGGTACCCGGCCCAGTGGTGGGGATAAGGAGGTGGTGGGGGTAAAGTGGTCAGAAGGAAGAAAAATTAAAATTTTTGCAACAACTCATCCGAGTCTGTCCTTTACCGTAACTCGGATTGGAAATATTTCCTGAGAAATATTTATTTTTTATTCTTTCTCAGGTGATCTTGGAACTTGTGAAATTTTAATCAAACCAAAAGTGAAAAAAAATTTTTTTTTGTTATTTGAAACTTTGCCGAAAAATTAAGAAATGTTTGATATTTTGATAAATATTTAAATTTAAACTCAATATAAGTAAATTGAGTGCAAAAAGTGAGATGTGCACACCACAAGAGTTGAACAGCAACTGAACAAGTCGCTCCGTGTATCTCAGGTACTCGGTAGAGTGGTGGGGATAAGGAGATGGTGGGGGGAAAATGGTCATATGAAATGAAAAAAAAAAATTTTTTTGCAAACTATACAACTGAGTTTGTTATTGAGCAATAGGCATAAGAAAAAAAATATTTGTTATCCACATTGCTCAACATGTTCAAACGTGTTCAAGGTCAACCATTTGAAGTTTTAAAAAAAATTATTTTTTTTTTTTTTATTTTATTTACAAAAATCCTCCTTCATCCCCATATGTGCTGTCCGGACTTGTGCTTGATGTTGTTGAAGAATTTTCTTCACAGCAACATGTTCCTTGTGTATTTTGGACTACCCCTTCTGCTTCATCCATACTGTCGTCGATGAGTGGACAGTCGTATTCCAAGTTCATTTTTATTATCATCCCTGGATTTTGAAGTAGCCGCATGTGCAATTTTTCATAGATTTCTTTTAGGTATTGAAGGCTGTCAACAAGTAATTCCCACTTCATTGTGTGTAGTGTAACCTTTAGCGTAGCTGAGTTGGAAATGAAGCCAGACTTGCATGTAGGATTGGTCTTTTGGAATTGTAGTGGTGGGGGTAATTGATACAACCAGACAGGTTGAAACATGTTCAAGGTCAACTATTTGGAGTTTTAAAAAAGAAAATTTTATTTAAAGAGTAGTGTTGAAAACTGGCAATTTGGCTGCTTTATCTGTACATTCGATGCATCTTAGGCAGTATACAACTGCGTATACCAAGTAGAAGAAGATTGCAATTAATAAGGCCAAGATTATGAAGAGATCTAATTTTAAAATTTTCTGAATTAGCATATGGTCCTTCCTGATCCGTCTTTCTTCCATCCTTCTTTCCATCATCTCCACTAGATCCACATGCTGGCATCTCCTCCTCCCCAGGCTTTCCGCTTCATCGGCCTCATATATTGGTGGTGGAACATCCATGTTTGCAGCTCAAAAGATGAAGATGTAATGAAACACATTGGTGCCGCATCTCAGGTCTCCAAGAGGAAAAGTGGTAGGGGAAAACCTGAACATGTTAGAACATGTTCAAGGTCATCCAATTTGTGTTTTAAAAAATTCTATCTTGCTACAATACTGTAGCAAGATAGGTTTTTTTTTAATTTGGTTTTTTTTTTAATCATTCCTTTATTACAATACAAAAATATGCATATTGAAGTACAATGAGGATACAAAATATAAATATTAGTCAGGAGAAATATTCCAAGTTTGGACTGGCTTGAGTCTTCATGGATGATCTGGAGGAGTAGGCTGAAGAAGTTGATGATGGTGACCTAGGCGGCTCGTCATCCCTGGGGACATGAGGGCATTTTGTGTTGCAAGCAAAAATTTGCATGTTCAATCGGTATCCCTGTTCGATTAGTGATTTAAATTCTTGAACAATTTCGTTTAATTCTTGCAGATTTCTTACAAATACTTCTTCATAATTTGCACATTTTACAGTCAGAGCCATCTTGATGTTTTCCGTATGATGTCCAAAGGCGGAATGAATATTAGCATGGTCGTTTGAAGGTAGTATGAAAGAGTGGTGGGGGGAAGTTGTTTACACGCTGTCTGATGAGAGGTGGTTAAATTTTTGCCAACTAAACATATTGATTGAACAAATGGCGCAAAGTTCTTTAGGTGTATGGTAACTTAAAACTGGAGCCACATGACCATATTGTAAACATCCATCATCTTGTAGGAATTGTGCCGGGTTGGATACAGCGGCCCTTCCACAACTTCGACAAAATTTTGTACCATCACCAAACTTGTACCAACCAAAAGTGTTGTAACCTCTGTTGTCTAGCTTGTACTGTTTGATAAAAATTTTAATTTGTTGAGGAGCGTTGGATCGTAAAGTATGGCTAAATAGCTGTTGATCTTCAATAATTTTTCTTACACAAAGCTCAAATAGGGTGCTCATCGTTTGACAGTTGCAATCAAACTGAACTTCTTTACAGTCTGTATGCTGGTAACCTGAAATGGTGGGGGAAAACACACACACACACACACACACACACACACACACACACACACATATTGCTGTTTGAAAAAAATTTATGTTTAATTTGTGCAAAGGTCAAAGGTCAAGGTCACCCCAGAGCTTTAAAAAAAAGGCAACATATCAATATGTGAAATTTTTTTTTTGTTTCACATATTGATATGTTGCCTTTTTTTGTGTTTTTTTTTTGTGTTTTTTTTTTTTTGGTTTTTTTATCTTTATTTAAAACAGTACAAACAAGATTACATGACAAAAATATATATAGTTAAAAAAATACAAACAGATACAAGAAAGAAAAAAATTATTTTTTTTTAACACTGCTGCTTGTCTGCGATGTGGATGGTAAGCTCGGTGGAGTTGCTGCCGCTGCATCCGTGGGACACCAAGTAGAGACATCCTGGTTGTATGGAGCGGAGATCTTCGTTTTGGAGTAGGTGTACAAATCTTTTGGGCAGGTAAATTTGGAATTTCGGCTCATCTCCCGGAGTGTATGGGGCTTCGCTCAAGCTGCAGCAGATTGCCTCGCCGACTGTAGTTTCCATCTTCTTCATGGTATGTATAATATAATGTTTTTCATCCTTCAACTCTGAACATTTTTTTACCGGCAAAATTGTAGACTTGGAGTGGGCGTTGAATTGTTCCACCAAAGTCTGCAGAAACTGGTTGGATGCCATGGTTGTTCTAGAGGTCCTCGCTGTCTTCTTGCTCTGAGATGTTGTCGTCTCGGAATCTCGAGTAATACTCGTGCCAGGTCTCGGTCTGCTCCTCGCTTTTATAATCGCCGTTACCCCCACCACCATCGCCGATTTCTCCATCTTGCAGGTAAGTCGCTAATTTTAAAGCGTTTTTTAACGCACAGTGCCTGTCCCTTTCATGTTCCACACTTTGTGTGCAAATACAAATGTTTTCAGCAATAAATTTAAAATTTTTATCCATTTGCACATCTTTAACTGGAGTAGATGTAAATTGTTCTATCCATCTTTTCTTTTCAAGTCCTTTTGTGTAAATATTAGTAAATTTGTTTGAAAATTGATGCATAATATGATACAAGTCTGAATAACTGGTAAAACCGTCATACCAATCGATGTGATGAAAATATTTCCAAGTCCATCGGTTTGTTGTTGCGGCTTTGGTGGTTAGTGAAGAAAAAGAGCATGGTGGTTTAAATAAAAATGTGTAAGGAATATTTTTATCTAAATCGTAAAATACGAGTTCTTTAATTATAAACCGATCATCGTTACCACGAAAAGCTTGAAATTCAATAATACCCGGCTTGGACTTGATTTCTTCTTCCATGTCCATTTGAAAGGTCACCCGTCTATCCATCACGGTGTCAGAAGGTCAACTGTTTTCCACACCACGGTAGGCATTCATTTATGCCAGGCCGTACAGTTGAAGGCGCGTTGGTGTATATTTAACGTGGGCACCATCCCCGGTAGGCCTACACCCACAAAATTTTGAATTTTTTATTAAAAATTTGCCAATTCAAGTGTAAAGTGTTGTGAAAAAATTAAAAATTTTACTTAACTTTCCATCTGGTCATTTTTGTTGTAGTCATTCTCATCACTTTGATCCTTTTCATCACTGAAATGTGTTTCTTCATCAGATTTCACAAAATTATTTTTTTCTTGCACATATTGTTCCAATTGTCTCCACATTTGAACTTCATGAGGAATTCTGTTGAATATTGAAGTCTCCACAGGTCCATACAAAATTGGTGCATCCGGTTGTTTGTCCAAAGTGTCTGTTAAATAATCTTTAATAATTGAACTGGAGAATACTAGCTGTCTTAAATATCTTGTTATTGGTTCAGTTGCACATGTTAAAATGAAAAATTCTTCTCTGTTCAGTTGAATTTTTATGTCATGTTTGGTTGTATCTCTGAATCTCATTTGATGTTCACCTCGGTGTTTAATAATATCAATTTCCAAGTCTGAATCCAATAGTCCTACTTTTGTTTTCCTGCCAAACATGTTGCTATTAAAATAACATTCCAACAAATGGAGGTGTTTCATAAAAGATTCCCAAGCGTTGGCTGTAAACAAAATCATTTTTGTTCCGTGGGTTAAAATTACTGTAGGTGAATAGTCGGTTGATTTCATAACTCCAATTAAAACACTTTTATCCAAACTTGAAGAGATTGGATAAAAAATTCGTAAAAATACCTCCATCAAAATATTTGGTGAAATATTTTCTTCCACATTTCTCTTCCTCTTGGACAAATATTTCTTCTTTTTACCTTTTTCTTCTTCTTGATCTGCGCCGTGTTGCTGTTCATTCATGTCCAAAAATTCTGAAATTTCTTTTTCTATATCGCATTCTGTTGTACCACTAGTCGAAGCCATATTGAAGATGATGCTACCCATACGATGTCAGGCAACAAACTGATCAGGAGCGACCTGCGCGCTCCCCTTTTATAATCGCGCCCGTGATTGAAATTTTACAAAAACGATTTTTTATAAAACATTTTTAACGATTCCAGTCAAAGGTGTGTAAGTGACAATTTTATCATGTAAAATTAAACAATATGCAGTTGTATTTGCAGGTATAGGCTCGTTGAATTCCATTTCTATCTTTATGTCAACACTTGATGATTTTACTGATTCATTTTGTTTAGAACAATCAATTACAACTATTGTGTAACCATCTAAGTATTCTTCTGGTGATAATAAAGGTGTATTTGTTTTACCGTAATATGAATTTTGGAATCTCGCATACATATCGTATAATATACTGTACTTTTTATTAGCGAATGACACATTTAAATTGTCGTAGGGGAAAAACTGTGAATTCAAATAAACTTTAATATTTTTTAAGTTGCAATGATCAAATTTGCCTGCATGTTTTGTGATACTGTCTCTCCTACCTGTTTGTAAACCAAATATAATATACCTGGCTCGTTCTACGTAATTAGATGTTTTAACAGTCCAAGTGTGTCGATCCGTAGCAGGTAAACTGGGATGTTCATGGAATTCCCAACTTCTAAAAGGAATTACAATATCACGATCAGCCTTTAATTTCCTTAATAGTAGCATTCTATGCTCGTCAGCTAATTTAACATGTGGAACTCTCCATACAATTTTGTCTAATGTTAATTTCCATTCTAAAGTTGCATCTGTTGTACCGTCTGGAGCTTTAATAATGTCTTTATCGTTAGAAGATCTCAACAAAACTAATTCTTGTTTAACATTTAATATTATTTTTCTATAATCTTCAGCAAATCCAAGCAACAAACGTAATGGAATATGAAAATCAAAATATCCCTTTGTATTCGGAGTGATTGTGTCATGTTCAGGTAAAACCCATCCGGCAGGTTGAAGTAAATTGGTTTCATTAGGTGATATAGATGTTATCCCTTTTAAAGTTGTTGCAATACCTACTTTTTTAGTGGAATCAACTGTTACACCTGATATTTCATATCTAATTTCATCAAACAGGAAAGCCATAGGATTATTTATAAATGGAACTGTTGTACCAGTAGTATAACCATCCTTTTTAGTAACTTTTCCTTCGATATACAAGTAACTTTCACATGGTAGTGTGTAAATGTCCTGATGTTGTATAGGAATACGAATTTCGTCGTTATTGTTCAATTTTGATGAAGTGTAAGGGTTGTGGGTGTGATATTCTTTTTCCCATAGGGTTTCGTCGAATGTCGGACCCTGCGCTATATCCAGTATATCCATAATCGGTTAATTTTAAACCAATCTTTTCTAAGAAACGAATGTTCTCGCGTGTTAACTCCTCCACAGCTGAAGAGCTACTAATGCGGTTTCCCATAGGCTGTCCACTTTTAAATGATAAACCCATGATTTTTGTATTAAAGTGTCGATTTTAAATGTAATCTAACTGTAATTGGCTCTTCTCGGAAATCTATCAAGTTACCGTCTTGATCCAATACGTTCAACACGATGTCTGAAATGAAAGTGGTGTTCAACGGCAGATATACTAGGTTTTGTGGCTTTTCAACAATTTTAAATCCTGGAGGTACACTCGGGTAAAAAGTATGTATTATATGAGTATTTGCTCCATCTCTGTAAGCTCCCTGTATAATGTTACAAGTTATATCTATACTATTAACTTTTAGTATAGTTACAGTTTGTTTACCGGAATGTGTTTGATTTGGTTCTAAAATTGGCCCATCTTTGGGAAATCCTAACAATTCACCGATTGATTGTTCCTGAGTAAAATCTATATAATATTTTGAGTTAATTTCAGCTTTCATAGTATTGTTATTACCTTTTAATGTTATATTGTCTTTCCCCATTTTATTTTGCAAAAATTCATTAATATGATCAATTTCATAAGAACCTGTGGGTAAACTGCAAACTTCTAAGTCTGTAAACTTCCCACTGGCATCTTTTCCTTTATAATAATGCAATAAGTTATTTTTACCTTCCGTAACATTGGGAATAGAGTTGTAAGTTGTAAAATCCAACAGTGCCGCTTCCCAAAATCTTCCTTTTTGCAAGCGTAACGCTGGAAAAAGGATACTTCGTAAAGTGGACGATTTTCCTGTTAATGATACCGTATAGGATGACATGTCAATGGTGACTGATACTTTTAGCTAGGAATTCCAAACATAAATGGCCACATATTAATGTGTTATCAGGTTGTTCTCTTTTATAGTTGTAATATATGTTTTTAGCAGATTTAAAGTAATGCTCGAGTTCTTTAGGTGGTGGTAAATTGCCAAAACTATCAAAGTAATAAATATTATCACCTAATTTCTTATAACAAACCCAATGAGTGCCAGGACCTTCAGAATTGTCTAAATTTACAATACCGGTTTCGTTTTTCCACATTTTAACTGGTAAAGCATCTTTCATAAAGACACCGCGAAAAAAAGGTATTTTTAAACATGAAATGTATTTAAATAATTCGATATTTGTTAACGCTTTATGTGGTATTACTAATTGATTTCTTTTATTTAATATGCACGATACGGTCTTAGGTATAGACCTGCCCCGTTTTTTACCATTGACCATACTGTTGGTTTTTTGCTACCCTTTCTGGTGGAACGTCGTTTTCTTCTAATATTCCCCCCATGTTTTGTCTTTGCCGATCTCCTTTTTACTTTTCTCCTCCTTTTTCCACCTCCTACCGCTGTTTTAGCCTTCATACCTGCTGTTACCGCTAAAGCTGCTGCTTTTTCTGCAATACTAGCGTCACTAGACTTTACTCGTTGCCAAGCTATATCCGCGAGCTTTTTATCAGCTATCGATCTATTTTTTGTATCGCTAAATGTGGAATATGCTATATCGTGTTCTTTACAAGCTTGATCTAACTTATTTATGCCTGGATCGCCTCTTTCCAGTCGTTTTTTCAATTTAGTTCCTGGTCCGCAATACTGATAACCTCCCGGTATGTGAAATTCGTATGGTAAAGCGTCTATTGCTCTATTTACGACAGATCCTACTGGAATTCGATTTAAGGCTTTACTTAACAGAGAAACCGCTGTGGATGTGATCCCACCTCCTTTCCTCACAGTGTCTCGATATGGACTGATGTACCGGAACGCCATTATTGTCCTTTTATAATCGCAATGTTCAACTTATGTGTTACCTCTATGACGAGTTGGACATAAATGAAGTCATTTATTGTGATCTTATATTAAATATCAATATCACCCCAATCTGATGATCTAAACTTTTGCGTATTAGGGTTAATAAAGTATTTATTAAAAATTTCCTTTTTAATCCAATTACCTCTCTCGGATTCAGACACCCAATTACCCCAACGTGTACGGGTTGCAATAATATTGAACATATCAAATAATGCATTTCCTAAAACTTTAATAAGAAAATTAACAGTAACAGCATTATCCACATGTTGAGGGTCTTTAAGTTCTGTAATACGTTTATTATTACAAGTATATACTTTATTGTCCTTTAATGAAGTTGTTATAGACTGTCCTACAGTTGCAGCATCATTTGGATCACTTCCTTGTTTTAAATTACCTATTTTCTTATCATCCGCATTAAAAATATCACCAGTTGGTTTATCTAATATCAAAGATTGACTAACTACAACACAATCGAAATCGTTGATACCAGGAGATACGTTACGTATTTTTTTAAACCTACATATGTAAGGTTCATCATTATATGGATTAGAACATATAGTTTGTGCTACAACTGGAACATCAAAGAATTCTGTACCCATACCTATATATGATAATTTCTTTCCTTTACCATCCCAAGCATTATTCTTTTCTTCAACTAATGTAAACTTTTCATTTCCCTGCACAAATACATCCCCTTTCCGCGATACTACTTGGTTTTGTTTTACAAATCCAGATGTTTCTTGTTTTAAGGTTTCCATCATTTGACCCACTGTTGCACCATCTGATGGCGCCGAACCATCTTTAACATTTGCTAAACAATTATTAAAACAATCTATAACCCCTACATCACGTATGATACAATGATCTTTAATATATTTTAGATTTACAGCATCGTTTTCAGTTTTTGGATAACCTATATCGTTAATAACAAATTTATAAAAAGAAAATCCATCTTTTGTCTTTTCAGGTATTAAAGAATGTAAATAGCGTCTATTCACGCTGTCTTTTTCATCTTTAGGATCATCTATGTTGGATATACGTTTATTGTTAGCACTATACGTTTTTCCATTGAATTTTAACGTATTTTTTAATTCAGATAACAAATAACCTTTGTTTATTGCATCACCGTTTTGATTTGGTTTACCAACGTTGATAATTCTATGATTTTCTGCATCATATGTGTTATTTTGTAGTCTTAATGTTGGTGATATCTTTTCCTTTACTATTTTTAAATTTACTGCATCGTTTTCATCCGTGGGATCTTTTATGTTTTTTAACCTTTTATTACTAATATCATAATCTCCTTCAGGTGTTTGTGGTAAACCAGCACCTCTTTTTAAGTTATTCGCGTAATATAATCCATCCGAGGAATACCGTCCGAACTTGTCGACACTCATGGTGCAACTGAATAGCATTTTAGGGGGTAACGCATTTTTATGAGATTACCCCGCGGTTTCTAACCCGGGGGTTCATCCACTAAAGCCACCCATTCGTTTTCCAATCCAGTATGACCCGCTTCTTTGGCTTCATGTATTAGTTTCATTCTATCCACCAATTTATTGATATTATTGTAATAAATTACATTTGTATTGTATAGTTTCTTCATCAACCCTTTTCCGGTGACTGATTTGCTTCTTTTTCTCGGTTCTGAGGAACTTAAATCTAAAGTGGATGCTACTAATCTTCTTTTTACAGGTTTTCTTCTTATAATTGGTATTAATTTGGAAACAAAATCTATATATTTTACAGATCTATTTCTATATATGGGTGCTTCAGGTAAATAATTTCTTCTATATGCATTAGTTTGTTCCAAAATTTTGCTATACACTTCCAAATCATCATTTTTTACCAATGCTTTTAAAGGTTTATTTTGAAATAATAATTCAAATAGTCCCCTTGTTCCCTTATATATTTGATCACCTACGCGAATATTATCATATTCATCGACATCTAATTTGCTATTACCAATCATTATACCTTCTTTGGACATTCTTGCTCCATAACTGTGGTATTTTTTAGTAGAATCAGTTCCAATTAACAGTTTTAACAAGTATTTTCTTCCTAAAGGTCCTTTCGTATGAATATTTTCACCCAATAAGCTTATGTTTGATGGTTCTCCTTCTGTTTTTTCTTCTTCACTGGCTATAGATACCACTTCTTCTTCACTACCAGCATATACATCTTCTCTTTCTGCCGTTGTATCACTAAATATGGAGGCTTCCGGGTCCTCATCGCTAATTTCTTCTGATATTACATTTTCCCTTTCATATTCTGTTATCGGCGCAATAATATCACCTTGAAAAGAAGGTTTAGTCAATTTTTTGTTCAATTGTTTCAAAGGTTCAGTAATAGGTTTAAAAGTAGATTCGAGAAATTTCTCCCTTTCGCTGATACCTAATTTTAACGCTCTGTTTTTAGCCCGAATAGAATCACTTAGTGATTTAATTTCCTTTACTAACTTTTCTTGGTTAACCATGTTTGTAGCAAGACGTGCTGTACAAGAATGATTGTATGATATAGTGGTTAGTGAATTAATATAAATTTATCAAAACCTATCCTGTATCGGCCGTTATTTAGTGGTTGTTCCTTCATAATTGTCAAAAATCCATAATTTTCAGCCCAAGCCTTACCACATATGTCTTTAAACCGTTCATATGCCATATCCGCATTGACATGATCGTAATATATGTGTTTTAAGTTGGTTTCATCCTGTTTGAATACAATTAACACATTTGCGTTGTCTCTTATCAATTGTTTTGGTATTTTACTATAAGTCTGGCCTATGTAAATGCTATCTATATTGTTATGTCGCCCCATAGCGAAATAGCTCCTGATAGTGTTTTGGTTTTCACAGGATACATCATCAAATATAAAAACTGAAAATGGTTTAGCTTCATGCGGTTGCATTACACTTTCACTTGCATCAAACTTGTAATATTTCACTTCTGGAACATTATTAAATATTTTTTTCTAATAATTGGTATTTGGGTTGTTGTAATGATTTAGAAAAGACATACAAGTTATTGAAACGCAATCCTTTTGGGTTTGTAATCAAATTGAATACCACATTTGTTTTACCACAATTGGATGGACCGGTTACAAGACAACGCACCGTGTTTGGTAACAAAACACCATGTTTGCCAGTGTTTAATTCTGAATTGTCCACCGTGAGTTCATCAATATTATTAATAGGAAAACTATCCTTTTGCGGTATTATCTCCATCCTTTGTAAAGGTTCAACCTAAAATGATGCTCCATCATTATATGAGATCCTTTTTAGGTATCCAAGAATCTTCACTCTTATTAAATCCTAACCATCGCACTTTTACTTTATCTTTTTTCCGTTGCAACACCTTTTCAACGAGATACACATCACCTACTGTGGATTTTAACATTTCATGTCCATAAAACCCTCCTTCGAGCAATTGTCCTTTATTATCTTTTAAAATGTAAGTTTCTGGCACTGTAGGTTGCACCTTAAATACGGTAAAGACCTCATTTGTCCAATTTGGCAGATATCTTTTACTGAATACACCTTTGTATTTGCTTATTCGCACTTTATCACCAACGTTAAACGTTTTAGGCTTTAGTTTTTCAACTTTTGGTTTAGTATTCATTTTTATACGTTTTAATACAAGTTTTTCATTTTTACTAGTCACCTGGCTTGGTTTCATACCAATAGTTCTATGAAACTTGTTATTGTAATCGTTTATTAGTTTTGGTAACATATCAATCCATACGTGCGATCCCCTGTTTGAAAACATCTTGTACATCGCACCTTTTAAAGTTCTATTGAATCTTTCAATGATTGATGCTTTTACCTCTGAGTTAGTCGAATAATGGTTTATATTGTGTTTTTTCATTAAATTTGAAAATTCTTTATTGAAATATTCTTTACCATCATCGGTTTGTAAGTGTTTTATGGTATTTTTATCTCTCAGTATCGCAGTTTCCATGGCTTTTGTTACACTCTTGCCGGTTTTATCTTTTAGCGGTAAAGCATCTGCCATTTTTGTAAAACAATTGATAATAGTCAATATATATTTAAATCCTTTATTTTGTTTACTATAAGGAATCATTTCGATTAAATCAGCTTGATATAGATCATTCATTCCTTTTATAACAGTATTTCTTCGGGGAAATTTTCTCCTAGCCGGTTTATGAAGTTCATGAACAATTTTTTGTTTGAAATCCATAATTTTATCCTTCCTCGTTCATGGATGAAGTAAAAATAAATTTTTTATTACATTATATCCATATTTAACTGGGTCAAGGTCATTCAAATTGATGTAAAAAAATGGGGAACACGGCGTTGGACTTGCCGTGTTCCCCATTTTTTTACGGAAGGAAAAGGAATTTAGGTCGAAGAAGGACGAAGAAGGACGGAGAATAGGTTAGTTGTTGATAGGGTTGAGAGAGTAGTGGCCAAAAGGAAGAGTGTTGATTTTGTCATCCATAATGTGTCTTTTGTCATCATTTGCCGATAGTGCTTTTTTCACTTCTGTAACACTGTAAAGTTTGTGTTTTTCACTCCTTATGGTGTTGAATTTAGCAGTCAAGGTGGTGTTGTTAAATAGACAGTTTTTGTAGTGCTCAAAGTCTATATTTTTCTTCAAATAACCTGTCTTTACACCTTTTGCTTTCTTAGTGGTTGATGTTTCTTCTTGTTCTTTATATACTTTAAAAGAATATAATTTTGACATTAGAGCAACAATTTCTTCCATGCTTGCTCCGTTGCATTCATCTTTGAATTTGCCTAAAACTTTCTTATTATTTTCATTAAAGTTCGGGTGATTTCTTGGGTAGTCGGAAAAATCAAAATCATTTTTGTGTATGAACGTCCGAAGATCTTCATACATGTCTTGTGTCTTAATCCAATAAATTAGTGCGTCCGTGTCCATGTAGGCTACTCCAATATTTTCTCTTCCATAATGTTGAACCATTTTGTTGTAATGAAAGTCATACATGTGCGTTTTACTTATATCCAATATAGACATTCCTATGTACAACGGTCGATCCATTACTATCTTGGTTTTCTTCATGCTGACTGCTACCAAGTTTTCATTAATTATCATACTTGTTCCAAAATTCGGTTTCTGTACAAGTTTCTGCATCTGTCTGGGGTTTGTTACTAATTTTACAATTTTGTGTTTCCTTTTGTTTTCTAAAGTTTTTCCAAATATTGCATTGTTCATGAGCTTGTAAAAATCTTTTTCAAAAGCTGATGTTGCTGCTGCTCTCCTTGCAGTGTTTGAATCAATGTATGGTTTTAAATAACAAGATTGTGAAAATTTTAAAACTCTATGAATTTTGGTAATAATCAATCCTAATTCCAACGCTTGTTGTACAACCCAATAGTGCGCGACATAACGGTTTTTGTTGTTTAATGTCATCATTAATTTGGGCCATTTTCCCGTCGGTGATACTTCAGTTTTAGCCAACAGTGGCAAGTCGTAATGATGATCGTGTAGGTGTACTGGATACTCAAAGTCGCAGTCTAAGATGTAGCCGGTGTCACCTTCTTTGGGAATATCCATAATATTTCCAATTGAATCAGGGTCTACCCATTGAAAGTCGCCATACGGAAGGGGTTTGGACATCGCCCAACCGTACAAATTATTCGCATCAAAATAGCCAAGAAAAATCGAATCTTTAGTTTCATCATAATTTGGTAGAAATTTATTATTAGCTTTCACATGTCGAGTTACAGCTTGGGTTAATCCGCCTCGAACACCTGATTCTATCATTAAAACCATATCAATGTCGGTTAACAGCTCCAACTTGCACTCGGTGGATTTTAGCATGGCCTGCCATGCTAAGCCGGGAGATGTAAACGAATGAAGGGGGTCCAGTCCGTAAGCAGTGAAACAGGTGTTCCTAAATTGTTCCATTATGTCACACAATAATGTTACATCTAGTTTTACATAAAAGTCAGAATAATCACCCAAGGTATTCATTCCTAATTCATTCCAGACTTTCTGAGCATGATTATAATCTTCGATTGAAATTTCGGTTTCAGTTAATTTACTTTTAAAAGCTTCGATTGGTGGCAAACATGTTTCATCAAATTTTTCTAGTCCAGTAATGTAATCATATGGAAACACACCTTTTCTTAGCACCAAGTCCATTTTATCTTCTGGCACAATTTTTCTTGTTTCCTTCAAGTCTTGTCTTCTTAAATTAGCTGTTAGTTTGCTAAGGCTGGATTGCATAAATCTATAAGAGTCCACGAATCGAAGCTTAATTTTGCCAACAGTCTTGGAAAAACTAATATAATTCTCTAAAGTGTTGGCCAATACATCAATTTTCCCATCATCCCTGCCCAATTCCGGAATAATAAAATGTGAATCATAACCACTAAGGTTATGCAAAACAACTGGAATGAATTTCGGAAGTTTATAATTAATATTACATGAATTGCAAGCAGCCCCTCTGTAATAACCAGTAAGATGATCATGGTCATGAACTTTATGGTTCTCAACAGTAAATTCTTTTTTACACAAGTAACAATTAGTGGCATTGATATATTGAATTTCCTCCTCTTCATCTAGAGGAATCATAGGGACAATATTACTGTACACTTCTTCAACCTTATCAGCTATATAATACAAGTTATCTACAAAATGTTTAGCAGTATCCTCACCTCTGTACAAAATTGGTGTTGAACTTAAACCAAAATTTTTCAAATGTTCTTCTGACAGTGTGGATTTAACAAGCAAACAAAAACTGTTAGGTTTATGCAGCTGGTATTTCGTCCTACTGGTAATTTCCCCTTCTGGATGTTCTTGGGGTACCAGTGTAGACTCAAAGTCTGCATAAATTACAAATGGTACCCTATATTGATGGCTAATCTTTTCAAATTTTACAATAGAGCGAGTAGGTGCAGGCAAACTAATTTTGCATTCAAAATTTTCATTACAGAGTCTTTGGTGTTCTTGTAGCCACTGAGCACCTCCTCTTCTTAACTCCTTATTTACAAAGCAAAAGCACCTTTTACAAATTGTTTTTTTACATTTCCTCTTGGATAACTGTTTACCTACTAAAGCTTCAAAATCTTTTATGTACACATAGTGTGAAATTTCACCTTTTGTTATTAATAACAAATCAGTATGGTTCCTAAGTTCCGTTTTAGTCACCCTTAAGGGGTACACATTATTTGCATCATCCAAACCAAAAATATTTACACTAACACCAGGATTGTGTTTCTCAAACTTAGAAATATCTGAAATTTTTACAGGGTAAGATAGTCCTACAAAATTATACCTATTATTTACATTTACATAATGTCCACTTACTCTCCAAGGATTCTGTGTAGGCAAAATATATTTACACAACATAGCATACTTAAAACAATCATTATCTTCATTCTGTACATTTATACATGCTTTAGTTTTCTCAATGGCTTTTGGTAGAGGGACGTAGCTGCTTCCTCTCATACCAAATCCGTGCTTATGCACTCTTAAATCTAAACCCTCTACGGATGTAAACATCCAACCTGACCCTCTCCCTTCATGCTCCTGCATTTTTGTCAACAATTCTTCAATACATTCGTCTACAATTTTATTTACATCCGAGGCAAACATCAAAGTACGATTTTTTGTTATGAAACCTCGAAGTGTGGTTTCACCATCAGATTTACTAAATTTTGCGTCCAACACTAAACCAAATTTAATAAAATTTAATCTTGCCAATTCTTTAGTTAAAGTTTCACTAATCAATGATTTTGCCTCGGTTACAAAATTTTCTAAATCTAGTTGCACATTATTTATTTTGTTATGTATTACCGTACATCCGGGAAAAGCAGTTGTGCATAAGTGTCTGGTTCCTCCTTGTTCTGTTTCTATATCCAAATCCATGTCCGTGTCTAAATCTGTATCAGTGTCCGTTTCTTCTTCTTCTGGTTCCGCAACAGTTCCTCTTCTAAGTCCTGACGGTCCAGCACCTCCATATTGGATAACACTGGGTCTTCTGCGTTGAATCTGTTGAAGTTCACTTTGCCAATTGTCCAGGTTGCGGTTAAATTCAGCCAAAATGTCATCAATCCAGTCCATGTCCATTTCGTTAGCCGTTTCACTCGCCGGGTCTTCCATATGTAATTCTTGATGTATAGCTAAAATGTCTTCATCTGGGAAAAATTCCCCACAAATATGGCAAAGAAGCATTTTAACACTTTTTACCACTAGCGTCTTTAGATGTTACCTCTACAAAAGTTCACCAAAGAATGAGAGACGCTCTTGGCCGACCTCCTTTTATAGCGGGTGGTGGGGGGTGATCTTTGGGAAAGACCCGTTCTGCGCATGCGCAGAACAAATCTGCACATGCGCAGAACAAAATGTATTATATTTATTTAAAATTTGCTATTTAGGACAAATATATAGGTCAAGGCCACCTTAAATCTGGTAAAAAAGAGGGAACACTGGATAAGAGATGGTAGTAAGATTGACTTTCTAACAAATACTTTCAATAATATGTCAACTGGTTCAAAAGTTAAATATTTTTATTATTTACTGCCCAACTTGTTCAAAATTAAAACTTTTAAATATATTTGTTTGAGCAAATGCTTTTGGCACACTTACCACACGCCAAAACTCAAAAAATGTACAGAATTAAGACTGATCTCGCGGGGAAATACTGATGTGCTACCTAACATTGGTTATCTGACTCGAATAAGAATTGGTGATATATAACATATTGAAAATATTTTATGTTGTATAAATCACCAATACTATGCGACTCCGATAACCAGTGTGAGGTGGCTACATAGTATTTCCCCGAGAGATCAGCTTAATCCTGTACTTTATATGAGTCTTAGCGTGTAGGAAGTCTGGCAAAAGCATTTGACCAAAACAAAATATATTTAAAATTTTAAGCTTAAACAAACTAGCGAGTATAAAAATAAAAATATTTCCTAACCATTGACAACCTGTTAACATATTGCAGTGTTAAAGTATTTGCTATTGAGTCAATCTTACCATCACCTCCGATCCAGCGTTCCCTCTTTCTTACCAAATGAGACTGAGGCTTGACTACCCGTATATATGACGTTTCCCCCACCACTAATGCTCTCCCCCACCACAATCAATTCTCAAAAGTGGGTCAAGGCCATCGGAAATTATTATTTTGAGCGGAGGATAGAGCATCTGCTGCTCTATCCCCCGCTCATATTCTTTTTTCTTCTTTTTTACAGTTTTATATTTTTTTTGGATTTTTGTAAAATGCAAAACAAAAATTTATTTACAAAAAGTTATTTACAAAGGTGAAACTTCATCACTGCTATCCTCGTCATCACTACTCTCCAAAAATAATCTTCTACTACAAAATACAAGTCTTTTACACAACGACATTCTATCCAATATAGCTCCAACTTTAGGGGTGTTCTGATCTTCCATTTCTTCTTCTTCTTCTGATGACGAGTCCAATGTTTCATAAGCGTGTAAGTCAATATCTGTTAAATTATTTTCTTCTTCATCCAATTCTTCCATTGCACTTTCATCTTCTGTCACATTTTCTTCTTCCTCTTCCCCATTTGTTATTTCAATTGGTATGTCTTGTAAAATTTCGAAAATTTGTCTGCGAGGCACATTAGTGTTGTCCAGTGGAGGCATCTTAGTGGAATGTTTCACCTTTGCAAACAAACTAGAGTTTTATATAGATATGTAAATTATTTACCCCCACCACCATTTGTCCGTAAACTAAAACTCACAAACCATGTCCAAGTCATTCTGAAATTAAAATTATTTTTTGAAAAATATAGCCATTTTGGCATTCACCCGATTGTCAAATAAATATTTCACAAACTCAAAATTTGTTGTTTTATCACTCAACATGGTAGACAGAAAGGCTTCGACAATTTTTTGCGATCTCTCATCCTGAGGCTCGCATCTCACATTTTCAATAGTCCCTTTCCTTGTTGTGTCTTCTATTAGCTCCACAATCTCTACCAAGTCCTCCTCCAAAAGCACAAACTCTACACAGTGACTTACCATAATGCTTCTTCCTTGGATTTAGCAAGAATGATGTTCCTCAGCTGATGTCCACCACCTATATCACTTTACCCCCACCACTTTTCAAGACCATACATTCAACATCATAAGTAAAATTTTATTTTTTAAACTAAAACCTAGGTTCTGCCCCTGGCCAACGAAATAATAAGCTTCTCTTAGGCTCCACCTGGTTTCTGCTGTATGTATGCCAATCGTGTAAATAAGCCGCACAAATATCACACCTTTCTTGCGGTATTTCATCTCTTTTTATGTTAGAAATTCCAGTCATCATCATGTAGCCACCTCTTTCTATAAATTCTGTCATGTCCTCACAAGCAGCAAAACCACAGTCCTTACAAAATTTAAGATTTTCATTTCTGAAGACATAAGCAAAATAATTTGTGTAGCCATTTCTTTCAAAGTCAAACTCCTTCACTAAATTTTTAATTTTTGGTGGTGCACCAGACTGATGCACAACATAACGGAACAATTCGGTTTCATCGGAAATTTTCATTAAACACAATTCTACAAGACTAAAAGGAGCCATCTCTAGGGTGCGTCTCTTAGCTACGCTGAACTGAGACTGAGCAACCTCCTCAATACCCTACACCTGGTTAAACTTACCCCCACCACTTCTTTTTTAAGTAGGTCAAGGCCAAATAAAATTACCCTGTGAGCGGGGGATAAAGCACTAAGTGATATGTTATTCCAGTATCACAGAGTGCTCTATCCCCCGCTCTGTTTTTTCCACATACCAAACAGCTAGTCCGTGTTCAAGTCCAAGTCGCACAAAATAAAATAATTTTACATTCCCAAAATTTGCTCCCCACCATCGTCTACAAATTCTGGACTTGCAATGACAAGTCGTTCAGAATTCTTATTTTCCAGTTGAGCTTCTAAATATTTAATTTTTCGCTCCAACTGCTGAATATAATCCGCAGCCTCCATCAAAGTGTCCAGCTTACTGGCGCGCAATTTAACTTTTGGCACCACCAGTTTTAACCGGAGCATCGCCACTCGCTCCTTGTAATTGCGCTGATGGTCCGCCAACCGCTTCAACTCCTTATTTTTTATTTTATTCTCCACCGTGCCCTCCATCAATGCATGTCTTAAAATATTTCCTCCTTCTTCATTGGATGGTCCAGGTTCTGGTGAAGAGTAATTTTTGTAGTCAACCAGCATTGGAGCATATACAAATGGATTTGCTCCTAAAGTTTTTACCACCCGCTCGTGGTCAGGCTGAAATTTTCTGCTGGGCGCTTCAAATGAGACTTCTGCAGTGTTTTCACTCATGATGTGTAGCTCGGATGAAAATACAAAGCAGAATGAACCAAGTGAGTAGCGCTGGGAACTCAGTGAGATTCAGTAGTAGTGGGGGAAACTGGTTGTCACGTGACCTTTCACTAGTGGGGGGAACCGGTTGTCACATAATCATGTACTGCTTTACCACATTGCTAAACATTTGTTTGGTTAATAAAATTAATTTGTTACAACTTTTCTTCACCATCCAGGACACTGGTTTGGGACGTGTCTGAATAATGTTTTTTTTTTATAAAAAGAAAAACATTATCCCCAGGTTAAGATATTATATAAATGAACTATTTTTTTTTCTTTTTTAATAGCTCATTTATATAATACCCCCCTCCCTTATTTCAAGAGGGTGAAGAAATAAATTTAAAAAAAATAATTTTGAAAAATTTAATTTGGAAAAGAATGTTGGAAAACAAAACTTTTGTCAAGTCAAAAGTTTACATTTACTCCTGCAAACGCCACACAGTCCTTTTTTGACCCATGATCACCTTTCGTATCAAATACCCTCTCATGGTCATAAATTTTTCTTTTACTAAATGTGGAGCAACTCTAACATGAACATTTTTGCCCTCGTGCCTCATCAAAAAGATGTGAGGCTTTACTTTAAGGTGTTTTCGAAAAAAGTATTTATCACCAAGGTAGAGCCTTCGATAACGAACCATAGGAATCTCTGTTTGCGTTTTAGGAGCAATGTTTAGCGAAAAAGGCCTTACTATGTTCCGGGTGGAAGCTGAGTCGCGTTGAAGATGATAGCGGCATAAATCTTCACCGCTAACAGCCCACCTGGCACATTTCTGGTTAAATTTCGCTAAAGTTTTCCAAACAAATGTACACTGGCGTTTCGGTGCCGCCGCCTTTTTAGACTTTATTGTTTTACGCAAACCCGGCTTGATTTTATTCAATGGAATACTTACTTTAATTTTTGGTTGCTCCAGTTCAGGTTGAGGGTCTTTAGATGTGGATGGAAGGGAAATAACTTTTTGTTTGGGTTTAGCTGGACTTGTTACAGGAGTGTCTTTAGATGTGGATGGAAGGGAAATAAATTTTTTTGGGTTTAGCTGGACTTGTGACAGGAGTAACAGGAGTGACAGGAGTGACAAGAGTGGTTGGGTCAAAGAAAGATTTAAAATATGAGAGGATTTCTTCAGTGGGAGATGCAGGTCTTGGCGGCTTCTTTGGACTGACAAAAATTTCTTCCTCTGAACTGGAGTCCAAAGAAATTACGGTCGGTCTAACTCCACTCAACACGTTTGTCACTGTTGTCATCGTGGCAGTCGTCAGCGCAGTCACAGCGGTCAAAATTGTTTTCACCAAAGTGTCTCCGGTGATTGTAGATCCAGGTCTCATGTCCACAATAATTTTTTTCCCCGAGTCGATAGAAGTTGTCGGTGGTGGCAGTGGTGACAGGCTTGGCATCGAGGCGAAGGTTGTTACATCAGGCGAAGCGGAAGACATTGAGGCAGAGGTACAAACAGCAGGCGAAGCGGTTGGCAATGAAGCGGAGGTCGAGACGGCAGTGGTGGTAGGCGGATAATTCTTGAAGCGAGGCATGGCGCGGAGCAGGGGAAATGTTCAACTTACTCGTAGCGATACTGTAAGCAGAATGAAACAGCTCGCGACCCATTGGAATATTCCAGCGCGCTATGTGGTGGGGACAAACAAGTCTGTTACGTAATACCCGGATCTACTTATGCAAACACATGGCCAGACATGCCAATGGAAAAGTACCAGAGGCCTCCACCTCCACCTACCCCTCGGGGGGGGGGGGGGGCGCTGTTTTCGTCCGGAGCAAAAAAACTTTTGGTCAAGGTCAAAATATTTTTTCAAAAAAAATTTCGGGGGGGGGTGCTGTTTTCGTCCGGAGCAAAAAAAACTTTTTGGTCAAGGTCAAAATATTTTTCGAAAAAAAATTTAGGGGGGGGGGCGCTGTTTTCGTCCGGAGCAAAAAAACTTTTGGTCAAGGTCAAAATATTTTTTTCGAAAAAAAATTTCGGGGGGGGCGCTGTTTTCGTCCGGAGCAAAAAACTTTTGGTCAAGGTCAAAATATTTTTCGAAAAAAAATTTAGGGGGGGGGCGCTGTTTTCGTCCGGAGCAAAAAACTTTTGGTCAAGGTCAAAATATTTTTCGAAAAAAAATTTCGGGGGGGGGGCGCTGTTTTCGTCCGGAGCAAAAAACTTTTGGTCAAGGTCAAAATATTTTTCGAAAAAAATTTAGGGGGGGGCTCACTTCTCGTCTGGCGCCGGGGGGGGGGGTCACCTACCCTTAGGACTTTAACTCTTGGATACCTGCTACCCTTACTCATGTGTGAACATAAAATAAAATTTGGTTGGACCACAGTTTGGACAGCCAACACTTAGCCGCATCTCGCTCTAAGTCCTGAGCAGTCCCAGAACTCAGGCAAAAATCCGCCTAATTCATGACTGACCTACATAACATGTGGAACAAAAATATTTTATTTTATTCACACATGAATATGGGTCAAGGTCGTTCAAGAATTAAAAAAGAAATCCCCCCGATGCCTAAGACCGCCGGCGGTCAAAGGCATCGGGGGGATCTCAACATTTAGGGGGAGGTGATTTAATAAAAAAATATTTATTTAATTTAGAGTTTCCTTAAGGGAAACATGCTACAATAATTTGGAAGAGGCCATGCTAACCATGACCGAGGATCCCGTCTTAACCCGTAGGTACTGACTTTTGCCTAGCACACCGGTCAGTGTCAGGATCCGACGCCTCGTGCTAAAGGATGCCAACCACCCATCTAGAGTGATGAGGTCCAGTAGCGCCCCTGACCAAAAGAGGCCTAAGGGTGGATCCCCAGGGGCCTACCCCCGGGCTCGTTAGGCGCCATGCTATTGTTGGTAACAAATAATTCTTGAGGTTCTGAACCTCGAAAAATTTTTATTTTACAGAGACTGTAAAGTCTCAAAAACCTAACACTTTAACTGCCAATTTACGGAGGAGTACCTCCAAGATGCGAATTTAGAAAAATTTCTACTTGGGGACAACCTGTGAAGATTAGTACAAAGAAATATTTTTCAACACACAAGACTTAGACTAAATAAATCCAACACCAAGACCTAGCAGAAGCAGCAAGCACAAAATAAAATATTTCTTAACACTACACATGCCATGCCTTAGACTAAGAGAATTCCCAATATAATGCGGCGCCAACATTACATTGCGAATCCTGTAGGGCAGAGATTCAACCACTCAGCTGAAGTGTTTGAAACCAACTGCAAGGAAGCAAAGCCTCAGAGAACCGAAGCTGAGCCGGTCAGGAGTGGGGGAACCGGACCTGGTTACGTAAACAGCCAGACCTCGACACGTACTTGTTTGCGGCATTGGACAATCTCCAAGAGCCACACCTGAATACATTACTAACCGGATCTCATTATACAACACATGTCACCGGTTAAGTGCCAATAGCGCCTCAAGGTATGGCAACGCCTCGGGCTATGACACCTCCTCCTCCCCCGGGGGGGGGGGGCTCCACTTCTCGTCTGGAGCCGGGGGGGGGAGGGGTCTTGGGACTTAGAATATTTTCAGTCCAAGTCAGGTGTACTATAGAATAATATTTTAGCTTGCCGGATTCAGCACAGCCGGCAGAGACGGTTACATAATGCTTATATAACAGACTGGTTTCTTGGCCAACTGGTCAAATGTATCTCAACAGAAGGTAAGTCAGTTTATTGCAAGCCAACAAACACTCCACACCTCAACGCCGCGGGACTTTTCTGTGAGTAAATTTTTATTTTTCCTTCTTATTAAACTTAGCAAAACAGAACCTAGCCTGTTTTGCACAAAATTAATTTTTGTTACACTGCTACACTTACGTTTACTTAACACATTATTTTCCACTCCTTATTTAATATTTTAGTCCTTACTTGTTAAGACTTACAAACTGAAATGCTGGAAGACTGTTTGATACAAAATTAATTTTTATTTACCTATACAGGTCTCCTAATATTTTCCTACACTTGTATTTTGCAGGTGTGGCTAAATATTTTTCGCTCACAATTTAATTTTACTCCACACAAGTGGATTTTGAACTTTACTACAAAACTGATCCATGCCCGTCTCCTACAGAATTATTTTTCATTTGACTCTACCTCTTTTAGTCTTACATTAAATATTTCTTGGAGTTAAATTTTACACAAGTCTCTCGGTTAATTTTTCTGCACAGTACGTGTTACTCCTTGGACAGTTCCCGGCAAACTGTTTCTACACTTCACAACAACAGTCCGCATTACCCCCTCCACTACTCATTCCCCCACTACAGCCCTGTTCCCCCACTACTTCCAGCTAAGGTCCAACACTTGACTAAGTGTTTCAGTTTTATCCAAACCTTACTGTGAGACACATCTATGGCTGAAACTTTGCGAGAAAAATTATTAAGAGTAAAATTTTTGCTGGCCAAGCAAAATAATTCTGTTAAGGTGTCCAAGACTTCCACTTTAACAAAAATGAAACGTTGCTTCAAAAATAATCCAAAATTTTACTCAAGGGACACAAATATCACTATGGATGATAAAATGTTTCAGAAACTTTTAGACGAGCTAACTTTTGCCAGTAAGGTTACGTTGGTGACTCCAATTCCCGACCAAGTTCCAAGATCACCTGAGAAAGAATAAAAAATAAATATTTCTCAGGAAATATTTCCAATCCGAGTTACGGTAAAGGACAGACTCGGATGAGTTGTTGCAAAAATTTTAATTTTTCTTCCTTCTGACCACTTTACCCCCACCACCTCCTTATCCCCACCACTGGGCCGGGTACCTGGGAAACCGCCTGCGCCCAAGTCAGTACGTCTTCGGACGCGGTGCTGTTCGGGTCGCGTGTCGTTTGTCGCACTGTCGGGTGTTGGAAGAAATTATTCTTCGGCTCTCAGTCTCTCGGTGGGTAAGTGAAATATAAAACTTATTTTTTTTTCAAGTGGGGCTGCTGGGACGGGTCAATGACCCCTGACGGATATATTAGGTCGAGAGTCTGATCGCTAGGGAATAAAAAAAATATTTTTTTGCACTTTTGTGATTCCTCGAGAAATTTCAATTTCTCAGCAAAATTTGAGGATTCGCAAAAGTGCAAAAAAAATTTTTTTTGTATTCTTGCGTGACCTTGACCTAAATAACGTCAGTGACGTCATCATGATGACGTCAGCGGTAATGACGTCACCATGACGTCATAGGTGTGACGTCATGTGACGTCATATGACGTCATTAGTGACGTCATTCGTGACGTCATTGATGACGTCATCGTGATGACGTCATGAGCCAGCAGCCCCACTTTTACACTACTGATATGGTAAGTGATCCAGGGGACCGGAGGATTT